>BPLR01019187.1:0-64866 GCA_021605095.1 Caerostris extrusa | reverse complement strand
TTTTATATGTTTCTAAAAGTCTTCTGAAATTTTTGCCATTCCAAAGATACTTGATATATTACCAAAAAAAAGGGCAAATATGTAGAATAATGGGAGCAAATAATTGAATAAACATATTTGCATGGTACTTTTAAGGGAAAGACGGACAGTCCATTACAAGGGAAAGACGGGACATTCCTACAGCATTAATCAATGCGATCCATTTTACTACAACATCCAGCTCTCCAACACTCTTACTTGGCACCATTAAAAGTACCTCTCCATATTGACTAAATAAATCCTGTCAGACATTAGCTCCAACGAAAGTCGACCCAGGTATTAAAGTATCACCTAGAAGTAACTTTTAAAACCTAACTATTCTTTGTGAGACTCATTATGTCCTTCGCTTTAAATGACAAACTCTGATGTATCCTCACAAAAAGCCAGGTTTAAAGGATAGTCATTAATCCGACGTTTGCCATCCAAACCAAGGTAATTACAATTATGTTGTGACTAAAGGATAAAATTTCTCGGAGCTCATTATAGAAGCCCTAGCTTTATAAGCTGAGATAAAAATAGATGGCTTGAAAATTGTTAGGCAATACTCCATTACCGTTTGATTATGCAGCAATAAAATTGTTCTTTTTTATTTATGTGTTTAAAGAGTTTCACTTTTGAAATACATTGAACAGTTGAATAAATTTCAAAATTTCAGCTTTAAAAAATTATATAATTTTAAAAATTTTCTTGAAATTTATTTTCTTAAGAACAATTTAAAACATTTTTAAACGAATGTTTTCGAAATTAGAATTATTCTAAAAAGTTGTTATAAATTTCTAAAAGTTGTTGACATTCGAAAGATACTTATTATATATACCAAAAAAAAACAAATTGCAAGTATGCAAAATAACAGAAGCAAATAAGATAGAAAAAACATTATATATGCATTGTATTTTGAATGTTTACAGTTACAATTCATTGTAAGGAAAGCCGGAATATTCACTACAGAAATCAGAATTATTCTAAAAAAAGATGTTATAATTTTCTAAATGTTTTCTGAAATTGTTGCCATTCGAAAGATACTAATTTATAACCAAAAACAAAATGGTAGCTATGTAGAATAACAGAAGTAAATAATAATCGAATAAACTTTATATTTGCATTGTATTTTTAAGGCTACAGTTACATACATTGCAAGGGAAACACGGAACGTTCACTATAGAAATCAGAATTATTCTAAAAAAAGTTGTTATAACTGTATCAAATAGTTGCCATTCGATAGATATGGTATTATATTACCACAAACAAAATAGCAAGTATACAGAATAATAGAAGCAAATATTAACTGAATAAACATTATATTTGCATTGTATTTTAAGGTTACGGTTACAGTTCATTGCAAGGGAAAGACGGAACATTCACTGCAGCATTAATCAATTCGATCCATTTGACTACAACATCCAGCGCTCCAAAACTCTTACTGGCACCATTAAAGTACCTCTCCATATTGACTAAATATTTCCTGTCATGGACATTAGCTCCAACGAGAGCCGACCAGGTATTAAAGTATCACCTAGAAGTAACTTTTAAACCGAACTATCATTTGTGAGACTCATTATGTCCTTCGCTGTAAAATAACAAACTCTGATGTATCCTCCTCCTAAAAGCCAGGTTTAAAGAATAGTCATTAATCCCGGACTTCGCCCTCCAAACCAAGGAAATTATGGTGTGAGTAAATGTTGAAATTTCTCGAGTCGTTATAGAAGTCGAGCTTTATAAGTTCAGATAAAAATAGGCGGCCTTAAAATTATTTAGACAATACTCCATTATCGTTAGGTTATGCTGCAATAAAATAATTCTTTTTTATTTCTGAGTTTATATAGTTTAACTTTTTAAATACTCTTTGAAACATTCACTACAGAAATAAGAATTATTCTAAAAAAAAAAAAGTTGTTCTAAATTTCGAAAAATGTTCTGAAATTGTTGACATTCGAAAGATACTTATTATATTACCAAAAACAAAATGGAAAATTTGTAGAATAACAGAAGCAAATAATAATTGAATAAACATAATATTTGCGTTGTATTTTTAAGGTTACAGTGAAAGTTCACTGTAAGAGAAAGACTGAACATTCACTACAGAAAAGAGATTTATTCTAAAAACGGTTTTATAAATTTTGAAAAGTGTTCTGAAATTGTTGACATTCGAAGATACTTATTATATTACCAAAAACAAATGGCAAGTATGTAGAATAATGAAAGCAAATAATTGCATAAACGTTATATTTGCAAAAAAATCAGAATTATTCTAAAAGTTGTTATAAATTTCTAAAAGTCTTTTGAAATTATTGTCATTCGAAAGAGAGTTATTATATTATTAAATACAAATGGCACGTATGCAAAATAACAGAAGAAAATAAAATTGAATAAACATTGTATTTGCATTCTATTTTTAAGGTTACAGTTACAGTTCACTGCAAGGGAAAGACGGGACGTTCACTATAGCATTAATCAATTCGATCCCTTTTCCTATAACATCCAGCTTTCAAAACTCTTACTGGCACCATTAAAGTACCTCTCCTATTGACTAAATATTTCCTGTCATGGCTATTAGATGCAACAAAAGCCGACCCAGGCTTTAAAGTATCACGTAAAAGTAACTTTTAAAACCAAACTTTCCTTTGTGAGACTCATTATGTCCTTCGCCGTAAAATAACAAACTCTGATGTATCCTCCCAAAGCCAGGTTTAAAGGATAGTCAATAATCCGGACTTCGCCCTCCAAACCACGGTAATTATGTTGTGAGTAAAGGGTGAAATTTCTCGAGTCGTTATAGAAGTCTAGCTTTATTAGTTGAGATAAAAATAGGCGGCTTCAAAATTATTTAGGTAATATTCCATTATCGTTAGATTATGTAGCAATAAAATTGTTCTATTTTATTTCTGTGTTTTTAGGGTTTCTCTTTTTTGAAATACGCTTTTTTTTTTTCTCTGAATTTGTATTTCTTCGATTTACCATCTGCTAGTATAATAATTTTGGATAAGTTAACGATTTACCATCTACTGGAATAATAACTTTGGATAAGGTTACGATTTACCATTTGTTTGAATAATAACTTCGGATAAATTAACAAATAACAGTTTATTTAAATATATAATATTTCTGGATAAAATGCATCTCTTTTTTATTTATAGATTGTGGTTTTTTAAAATTTTTAGGATATTTAACAGAATTCAGAAATTCACTGATTTGCTAGATATTTCTAGTCTAAATGAAACTGAAGTTTTGTTGTGAGTTAAAAATGCATATTATTGTGATAATTCGATATGTTATAACTGGTAATATATATCGCCATATATATTACGAATTATAACGTATCGCATAAAAATATCGAATTAATAACATCAGGTCATACCATATATTAATATATTACGAATTCAATTTGGAAAAATTCGATGTACAGTATAATTATTAATTTTGGTTGCCTTGATTATACTAGAAAAGTGATTTATTCTATGTATCAAGCCCCAGATACGAAAAATTTGAATTCGACATCATTTGTTAAAATTTCAAACCAAACATTTTCAATTGGAATCCAAAATTCTGCCCACTTGACTCAGGGTTAATGGTAACATGCACGCAAAGTTAGCAGGAGGGCTAAAGTTGCAATTAACTGGTGGCGTCCATTGCAGTCCTTATTATCAGGAAATAGGAGATATCTTTTCTTCGATGCTAAATGATGGGAAGTGGCATATATAGAAATTTGAATACAATACGTTAAAAATGTTTTAAATATATTAAAAAATGCATTGCCCATCAGGAAGATTCAAAAATTAATTAGTATACAAAGGTTTCTAGTAGACGTTATACAAATTAATCATTTGTTTCTTGATCAACAGAGATGTAACAGCTTCATAATTATCCAGCTTGTAACGTGGGAGTTCTGTTCCCATCAGTTGATTCAAAATTAATTGGCATACAAAGTTTTTCAGTATCAATTTCAGACGTTATACAAATCAATCATTTGCTTCTTGATCAACACAGATGTAACTTCACATTATCGTATACCATAACGTATAAGTAGGTATGCGATAGTCCGTCACGTAGCGTATACCATAAGTTTTCTGCTCACCAGGATGATTGAAAATTTATTAGAATACAAAGTTTTCCAGAAGAATTTATACAAATAAATCTTTCACTTCTAGAACAGTAGAGATGTAACGTCTGCATTATCCAGTGTATACCACGAGGGTTCTCCCTCACCAGGACGATTCAAAATTGCATAGTACACCAAATTTTCAAGTAGACGTTATACAAATCAATCATTTGCTTCTTCATCAACAGAGATGTAACAGATTCATCATTATCCAGCGTGCAACATGGATGTTCTGTTCACCAAACTGATTCAAAATTAATTGGTATACAAAGTTTTCCAGGAGAACTTTTACAAATAAATCATTCGCGTCTTGTACAGTAGAGATGCAACTTTCCCATTATCCAACCACGGGGTTCTACTATACTGCTACCAATTGTGATGACAATTTGATTGAGTGGGGCCTGTTGAGGTTCACATATTTTCCTTCTTCCCACAGTCCAAACGAATGACCTGATTATTGGACCCTTTGATTAATGACCTGATTATTGAATGACCCATATTTAATCTCCGGGATGATTAACATATTTAACATACCCGTTCCTGGATTAGACCTGTCTTAAAGAAATGCTTATTGATACAATGTAATACTAATAAGTACGGTAATTAAAATGTAATAAGTACCAAAATTGCAATAAAAAAAATAAATGAATTTGATACTATTAATTTAAACGATTTGGGGAGTCCTGATGGCCGTGTGAACTAGCGCTCGGAACCACAGGTTTCGGGTTCGAATCCCGGCGTTGCCATGGATGTTTGTAGTGGTTCGAATCTCCTTTAAACCGTAGGTCCCGGTCTAATAAGATCGTAGAGCGTTGGGGCGAAGGGGGTGAGGGTGGCGTTACTCGCGTCCGTCGCATATCTTCAAAGCTACACGTACCCCTTGGTAGTGCTAAATGGGTAACAATGGTGCGGCCTTTGCTTATGGCATAAAGATCAACTGTATTACCAGCTGCATTAGACACAATACAATTTAAGTGATATTAAATCAGCAATTCAAAAGAAAATATTATTAAAATAACAATTCGTAAGTGTAATTTCCTTTTAAATCTCAGTGGTAGCAATTCATTAATTATTATTTTTGTTACTTTTCGTTTTAATTTTGCATTTGGAACGAAGAAAAGAAAATTGCTGTTAATAAAAATACATTAGTTTGAATTTGTGGGATTAGTTCTGAATCGTATAACCGAAACATGTTTATTAAAAATTTATTCGTTAAAAAATAGACCTACCAGATCATTTAATGTAGTACAAATATTTAGTCGGAAACTCTCTAATTTGAATTGTTTTTACAGTGAAGAATAACACATTGTGATTACAATTAAAGTCCCACTTTTAAAAATGCTGTAAAAAAAGAACCGCTCATCATAATGAATTCAAATTTGAACTGAAGATACTTGAAGAAGTTGGAAACTGTACGACATCAAAAAAAAGAAAGATACACATATTTTTTTCAACCAATGTGGTATGACCTTATCGTGGTGGATGGTCTTTTCACTAACAGGGCCACAACTTTTGAATGACTTAGAAGTCATTTTTTCCGTCAAAAACAGAAACAATCAAGCACATTGAACAACTACAATTGGTTTTAATATTCAACTCCTGCCAAACACGTTGTCATTTCGATTCAAAATCTCACTGGGAACCGAATTCACTTTCTTTATGCCCGTTACAGCGCCATCTATTATACACTTTGGAACTCTTTTTTTTTTTTTTGATGTCGTACCTTTTTCCCTTTCTTCAAGTATTTTCAGTTGAAATTTGAATTCATTGTGACGGGTGTTTTTTTTTGGTACAGCTTTTTGAAAGTGGGACTTTAATTGTAATCACTCTGTATATCCGAGAATTGATAGCTCTTTCTTTGATATATATAAAAGCTGCAGATTTTAAGAAGTACACAAGAAATATTTAACAATGTTTCATTCCTTGAATTAAATAAATGATACGACGTTCGTCTCCTGCATAATATTCGTATTCCATTCTGGGGAAAAAGGAAAACCTGGCGATCTATCACCAGAGATATCCTGGAGATCTTCAATCATAAGTTATAGACATTCTATCTGTGTTATTTTTGTTCAGAAACTTTTCTCTTCTCCTAACGTTATTTTATTCTATACTTTTGATACTATATTCATGCATTCTTTTATAAAATTTATTACATTTCTACAAAAATTTTAAATCTAGTTTTTTAAAATATATTTTTTAAATTTCTCACGCAATTACTATATTCGACCAAGTTTGAATTTATTATATTATATATAATAAATTTATATATTTTTAAATACTTATATTTTTCCGGCCCGTGAGGATTTATCACACTTTTACAAGATATATTTATTTTTATAATGGCCAAAGGAGTGAAAAACAAGGTATTAAAAAATAACATTATGTGTGCATCCACAAAAATTAATTGTCGAAATTGGGAAATGTTCTTCTTATCTGTCATATATTCTTGTGGATATAGGACATATATTTCCTGCTTTATTTATGAGTTTACAGTTATGAGTTCGCAGATTGATTAAATTATATTCTGCGAACTTATGATGCGCGCGATCTTGGAACATCTAATATAACAGGCTCTATGTTTCACTATAAGTGACATCATTAGCCATCCCTAGATGTGCACAGCTGATTAATGATAGCAAAGAAACCAGACTCTTAGTTGGAGTTGTTAACGGTTTTGTTTCGACTATAACTTTTCATATAATTTTTCTATAGAACATTTTTTATAGAAACTAAATGTAATAATTTCCATATGATTTCAGTCATATGATTCAATTTTAATATGACGCAACACTAGTGTATCTCAATGTGAAACCGTCAAATCATTACACTATCAATGTGACCGTCAAAGTCATGGGATAGCAATATGCAAATTTTCAGATGGCAGTAGCATCGCGCAGAACAGGTATAAATGCGCAGTGCTTTCGCAGAGCTTTCATTTCTGTTCATTCAGTTATTCATGTGAGGAGGTTTTGAACGTGAATGTTAGTTGAGCCGCACGACGGGAAATCGTTAAATTCAACTTTCCCAGAACTGTGTCGGAATGTTATGAAATGGGCATAACATCCCACCATGGACGCATGGTCGACCGCCTGACCGAGACCGGCGACGTCTGCAAGAGTCGTAAATTCTAACAGACAAGCAACACTGCGTCAAATAACCGCAGAAATCAATGTGGGACGTACAAGGGACTTGTCTGCTAGAACTGTGCGGAGAAATTTGGCTATCTTGGGCAATTCCAGCAGAAGACCGACTCGAGTGCGTCTACTGACAGAACGACATCGCTTGCAGCGACTCTCGTGGGCACGTGAGCATATCGGTTGGTCCCTAGATGAATGGAAAACCGTGTCCTGGTCCGATGAGTCACGATTTCAGTTGGTAAGAGCTGATGGTAGGGTTCGAGTGTGGCGCAGACCCCACGAAGCCATGGACCCAAACTGTCAGCAAGGCACTGTTCAAGCTGGTGGTGGCTCCGTAATGGTGTGGGCTGTTTTTTTCATGGCATGGACTTGGTCCTCTGGTGCGACTGGACCGAACATTCACTGGAAATGCTTATGTTCAGCTACTTGGAGATCACTTGCAGCCATTCATGGACTTCATGTACCCAAACAACGATGGGATTTTTATGGATGACAATGCGCCATGTCACCGGGCCACAACTCTTCGCGATTGGTTTGAAGAACATTCTGGACAATTCCAACGAATGATCTGGCCACCTAGATCGCCCGACATGAATCCATCGAGCATTTATGGGACATCATCGAGAGGTCTGTTCGTGCCCAAAATCCTGCACCATCAACGCTTTCACAATTATGGATGTCTATCGAGACAGCATGGCTCAATATTCCTGCAGAAGACTTCCAACGACTTGTTGAGTCCATGCCACGTCGAGTTGCTGCACTTCGCCGGGCGAAAGGAGGGCCGACACGGTATTAAGAGGTATCCCATGACTTTTGTCACTTCAGTGTATGAATATCAATGTGAAACCGTCACACTTGATCTGATTCTCAACCGAAGCAATCGAACACAAACTAGCTCTTCCGAAATGATACCTTTTTACATACCGCAATATAACAATTAAATCTTATTGATTTAAATTCGAATATCAAATTGAAATTGTGTTTTCTTCGTTAATAAAATTGAAATTACTTTATTGTTTTATTTTATTCATATCAAATTTGATAGTTTCGACATGACTTATATGATTAAATTTTTTTGTAACTTAACGCTAGTGTATCTGTAACTAAAGATCAATGTGAAACCTTCATATTTGATCTGATTCTCAACCCGAACAGAATATGGCTCTTCGGAAATGATTTTTTTTACGCACCGCAATATCTTGAAAACTTTTCCCATTCAGCTCGGTGGGTTGTCATCGATTGAGTGGAGCGATCTCTTCCACTTTTTTGCGGTCTCCCGAGAAACGGACTCCAGGAAAAAAAAAAAAAAAAAAAAAAAAAAGCGGCATTTTTTGCTTTGTCTTGGACGCTTCAAGAACCACGGAGAATGGAAATTGGCTTCCAGGAAAGAATCTTCCCTGCAAAAACTCGAATAAGTGTCGACACTTTTAGAGAGTTTTTTCCTCCTACTCTTCGATAGTAGGACGAGTATTTGAGAATTTAATATTTACTAGGCGAGGAGAAACCCAGCTCATTGCGACAGGGGAATACTTTGGATGAAAAAAAAAGAGGAACAGTATTCAAATGTATTCTGTTTATTGGCTTATCTGTAAGTTCGAAAGAAATAAGAGGAAGAATGCAGTTGTTTTCGAAGTAAACATTCCGAAGTTGAAGAATTAGAGAGGATTTATTTCATATTATTCCAAATAAGAATGAGAAGTGATTATTAGATTTCAGAATGGCCTTTTATTTTCACTTAAGACTTTGAGAATTATTGGCAGTGTAATTGAAGTATGCTAAAAATTGATGTTAAATAAATAAACATAAATAATTACATTTAAAAGGAATTATACAAAAAAAAATTGTTAATTAAAATAATGGAATAATGGATTTATTTAAACCTGAAAAAATTCATAAAGTTTTATTTCAAATTATTTCAAAATTAGAATGAGAAATGCTCATTTAATTTTATAAAGATTTTTTTACTTTCCACTGAAGGGTGTAAACGCCAGAGTATTCTTAAAAGTAGAACTGAATTTTTTTAATAATTGATGCTATATAGAAATTTGTTTATTGATTTTTGTTAAAGAAAAATTATAAAATTAATATAAAAATATATAGAGTGATTACGCAAAAGAACTATTATTAATTATATAAAAGAATGATACAAGGAAAATAAAGGTATTATACAACATATATAAGGAACCGTACAAATGAATAATTTCTTTTTTATATTTAAGTAGTAATTATATAAAATAATTACTACTTAAATATAAAAAAAAAAAAAAAATAGATCCATTTAAATCTTAAAAAAATATCGAAGCTTTATTTCAAAGTATTCTGAATAAGAATGAAAAGTGGCTTATGGAATTTCAAAATGACTTTCCATTTACTTTTCACTAAATGCCTAAAACCAGAGAATTCTGAACAGAGTGGAAAAGAATTTTGCTCATAATTAATATTATATTTAAGCTAAAATATTATTTTATTTAAAAAAATAATTATAAATATAATATTTCATATTTAATATAAAAAAAAAAAAAAAAGGATGTTATTTTAAATATAAAAGAATTAAGAAGCAAAAATTTCTATCTCCAAAAAATCTCTGATATTCGTTGTTTAATAGTTAATAGTTCATGTTTATATTTAAAAATATATTTAAAATCTCAAATCAATTGATGATTATAATTTAGAGAAAAATTGACTCTGCTGAATACAAAATTGTCGAGTCAATAATTACCTCTCCAACCAGTCTTCAATGGGCCTAACTGACCGTCATTCTTATTTGGAATAATGTGAAATAAAGCCTTACGAATTTTTTTAAGTTTAAATAAATCCATTATTTTTATTTTTAGTTTAAATAAATCCATTATTCTTTTATTTTTATTAAATTCATTATTCTAAATTAAGTTTTATAAATCCATTATTCTATTATTTTATTAAGATTTAAATAAATCCATTATTCTATTATTTGATTAAGGTTTATATAAATCCTTTATTCTATCATTTTATTAAGGTTTAAATAAATCCATTATTCTATTATCTTATTTAACGATTTTTGTATAATTCTTTTTAAATCTAATTAATACTTAAGTTTCGTTATTTAACATTGATTATTAACATATTTCAATTCCACTGCTAATAATTCTCTTGCTTTTAAAATCTTAAGTGAAAATAAAACAGGCCATTTTGAATAATAAACACTTTTCATTCTTATTTGGAATAATTTGAAAGAAAGCCTTACGAATTTTTAAAGTTTAAATAAATTTATTGTTATATTATCTTATTAACGTTTACATAAACCCATAATTCTATTATCTTATTTAACAATTTTTTTGTATAATTCCTTTTTAAATCTAATTAATATTTATGTTTTTTTATTTAACATCGATAATTAATATATTTTAATTCCACTGATAATAATTATTTTGCTTTTAAAGTCTTACGTGAAAACAAAAAAGGCCATTCTGAAATCTAATAAGCACTTCTCATTCTTATTTGGAATAATTTGAAGTAAAGCCTCCCTAATTCTTCAACTTCTTCGGAATGTCTACTTCGCAAAACAACTGCTTTCTTCCCCTTATTGCCTTCGAAATTACAGATAAGCCAATAAACAGAATGCATTTGAATACTGTTTTCTTTTTTCTATCCAAAGTATTCCCTTGTCGCAATGAGCTGGGTTTTTTGTCGCCTAGTAAATATTAAATTCTCAAAACTCATCCCACTATCGAAGAGTAGGGGGGGAGAAACTCTCTAAAAGTGTCGACATTTATTCGAGTTTTTGAGGAAAGATTCTTTCGGAAGCCAATTTCCCATCTCCGTGGTTCTCGGAGCGTCCAAGACAAACCGAAAAATGCTGCCGTTCCCTTTTTTTTATTCTCCTGGAGTCCCGTTTTTTTTTTTGGGGACTCCTGAGAAAAGCGGAAGAGATCGCTCTACTCAATCGATGACCACCCACCGAGCAGAATGGAAAAAGTTTTCGAGATATTGCGGTACGTAGAAAGGATCACTTGCGAAGAGCTCGTTTCTCTTCGGTTTTCACACTGATCTTCAGTTACAGTTACACTAGCATTACGTTAGAATAAAATTGAATCATATGCTTGAAGTCGTATGGAAATTATCAAATTTAAATTCTATATTCGAATTTAAGTCGGCCTAAATACCCGAGTGGCTAGCGCTCTGGCACTCAGTACAAACAGGTTTTTCAGGGTCCGAGTCCAGGGGGGGAATGTTTGTAGTGGTTCGGAATGCACTTTAAACCGTAGGTTCCGGTCCAACAGGATCGTAGAGCGTTGCGGGGTAGTGTTACTCCACGTCCGTAGCTTATCTTCAAGCTGCATGTACCTCCTGGTTAGTGCTGAGGAGTAACGTTGGTGCAGCGCTTGCCTTACGGCATCAAAGACAACTGGCGAAGTGTTTGTCAGCAGTATTAGAAAAAAATTAAGTCGATATGATTCGATGGTCCGAAATAGACTGCAAAAATATATGTATTGAAACTGACATGTTCTTTTCTTTATTACTGAAATATGTTATAGAACTTCCCAATAGAAAAAATTTCAACTCTACTTTTTTTTAATAGTTTAATATTCACATTTATTTTCATGCATTCATAAATCAATGACTATTTTTTCTATTTTATATAAATCGACACATTTTCTGTTGCCAACAAGAAATATGGATCTTTATAACAATTTTTTGCATAATTCCTTTTATAAATCTAATTAATATTTTAGTTTCTATATTTAACAGCGATTATTAACATATTTCAATTCTCTTCTGCTAATAGTTCTATTCCTTTTAAAGTCTTAAATGATAACAAAATTCCATTCAGAAATAAAGCCAAGTACTTTTTCGTTCTTATTTGGGAGTAATTTGAAATGAAGCCTCGCTAATTCTTCGACTCCTTCGAAATGTTTACTTCGCAAACAACTGCATTCTTCCTCTTATTTCCTTCGAACTTATTTATAAGCCAATAAACAGAATGCATTTGAATACTGTTCTCCTTTTTATCCAAAGTATTCCCCGTCAGCAATGGCTGGGTTTTTTCTCGCCTAGTAAATATTAAATTCCCAAATTCTCGTCCTACTATCGAAGAGTAGGGAAAAAAAAAAACTCTCTAAAAGTGTCGACACTTATTCGAGTTTTTGAGGAAAGATTCTTCCTGGAAGCCAATTTCCATTCTCCATGGTTCTCGGAGCATCCGAGACAAACCGGGAAAATGCTGCCGTTTCTATTTCTTTTTTATTCTCTGGAATCTGTTTCTCGAGAGATCGCAAAAAAGTGGAAGAGAACGCTCTACTCAATCGATGACAACCCACCGAGCAGAATGATAAAAGTTTCCGAAGAGCTCGTTGCGGTACGTAAAATCAGATCGAATGTGAATCACATTTCCGAAGAAGCTCGTTGAATCATATGGGTCAAGTCATTTTTTTAAGGATTGGTGATGAAATTATCTTTATCAAATGTGACCCTTTAAATTCATATTGAAAAATTACTGTACGTAGGTAAAAATACAGTAAAAGCTACACTAGCATTTCGTTAGAATAAAATTGAATCATATGCTTACACCAGCTTTTCAAGTCGTATGGAAATGATGATATTTAAATTCTATATTCGAATTTAAGTCGATTTGTTAACGGTCGATATGATTCGATGATTCCAAGTAGACTGCAAGAAAAATATGTTCATTGAAACTGACCTGTGCATTCTTAATTACTAAATATATTCACAACTGCACAATAGAAAATTAGGCAACGTTACTTTTTAATAATTGAATCATATGCATGAAGCCATATGTAAATATCCAATTTAAGTTCTATATTTGTATTTATATCGATAGGGTTTCGATATGAAAACGGTCGATAAGATTCAATGATCCCAAATAGACTGCAAGAATAATATGTCTATTGAAACTGACTCTGAGAGATAGAGGCGATTCCGTACAGAAACACAGGATATTCCCGCACAGAGATAGAGACCATTCCTGCAAAGACATTCTCGCACAGAGACAGATGCCATTCCTAATAAAATTCATTCTTCTATAATAAAAGAAAGGCTTTAGAAAGGTTTTATTTTAAATTGTTCTAAATAAGAATGACGCTCAGTGAAGTCCATTGAAGACTATTTGGAGAGTAATTATTGACATGAGAACTTCATTCAGCAAAGAGTATTATTGTTAGTAAATTTTCCTCTTGTAAATTATAAGCATCAGTTGATTTGAGATTTTAAATATGTTTTATATAAAAATGTGAATTATTAATATCAAACAATGATTATCAGTGAGTTTTTTGGAGTGGATCTTTTGCTTGTTAATTTGATAGTTAATTGTTTTATATTTAAAATACATTCTTATTTTCTTTTTTTTTTATATTAAAGATGGAGTATTATTTCTATACTATTTTTAATCTAAAAATATTATTAATTTTAAATATATTATAATTGTTTACACAATATAAATATATATATTCTACACAATATTAAATATGAACAACATTCAATTCTACTCTGTTCAGACTTCTCTGGCTTTTTAAAGCATTCACTTAAAAGTGAATAGAAAGTCATTTTCAAAATTAATTATAATAAATTATTTAATTTTTACACAATATTTAATTTTCTACACAATATTAAATATGAACAACATTCAATTCTACTCTGTTCAGACTTCTCTGGCTTTTAAAGCATTCATTTTCAAAATTAATTATAATAAATTATTTAATTTTTACACAATATTTATTTTCTACACAATATTAAATATGAACAACATTCAATTCTACTAAAGACTTCTCTGGCTTTTAAAGCATTCACTTAAAAGTGAATAGAGTCTCATTTTCAAAAATTATAATAAATTATTTAATTTTTACAAATATTTAATTTTCTACACAATATTAAATATGAACAACATTCAATTCTACTCTGTTCAGACTTTTTCACTTAAAAGTGAATAGAAAGTCATTTTTCAAAATTAATTATAATAAATTATTTAATTTTTTATATTTAATTTTCTAATTTAAATATGAACAACATTCTGTTTCTCTGGCTTTTAAAGCATTCACTTAAAAAGTAAATAGAAAGTCATTTTCAAATATAACTTCATTTTCAAGAATAATTTAAAATAACGCCTCACTGATTTTTTTAGATTTAAATGGATTTATTTTTCAATAGTTTTCATTTAAAGGGTAATTATTTTGTATAACTGTTTTCTTTATATTTGTATAGTTCATTTATAATTATTATATAATTCCTTTATTTTCCTTGTAAAATTATTTTATGTAATTAACCATAATAATTCATTGTGTAATATTTTTTGTATATTTTATCTTTTTTTAGTAGAATCAATAAACAAATTTCTATATAGAATCAATTATTAACAAGATTAAGTTCTACTTTTAAGAATACTCTGGCTGCTAAACCCTTCAGTGAAATGTAAAAAAAAAAATCATTATAAAATTAAATAAAAATTTTTAATTCTAATTTGGAATAATTTGAAGTAAAGCCTTACGAATTTTTTCATGTTAAATAAATCCATTATTCTATTATCTTATTTAACAATTTTATTTGTATAATTCCTTTTAAATCTAAATAATATTTATGTTTCTTTATTTGAAATAAATTAATATTAACATATTTCAATTCCACTGCTAATAATTTTGCTTTTTAAGTCTTAAGTGAAAATAAAAAAGGCCATTCTGAAATCTAATAAACACTTCTCATTCCTATTTTGAATAATTTGAAATAAAGCCTTACAAAATGTTTTAGGATTTAAATAAATCCATTATTATCTTATTTAACGATTTTTGTTTGATTCTTTTTTAAATATAAATTAATATTTACGTTTCTTTATTTAACATTGATTAACTTATTTCAATTCCACTGCTTATAATTCTCTTGCTTTTGAAAACAAAAAAGGCCATTCTGAAATTTAATAAGCACTTCTCATTCTTATTTGGAATAAAGCCTCGCTAATACTTCGACTTCTTCGGAATGTTTACTTCGCAAACAACTGCATTTTCCTCTTATTGTCTTCCAACTCCTAGAGAAGCCAATAAAACATCTGAACATCATAAGCAGAATACATTTGAATACTGTTCTCTTTTTTAATCCAAAGTATTCCCCCGTCTCAATGAGCTGGGCCTCTTCTCTCTAGTAAATATTAAATTCTCAAATACTCGTCCTACTATCGAAGAGTGGGGAAAAACTCTCTAAAAGTGTGGACACTTATTCGAGTTTTTGGAGGAAAGATTCTTTCCTGGAAGCCAATTTCCATTCTCCGTGGTTCTCGGAGCATGCAAGACAAACCGAAAAAATGCTGCCGTTTCCCTTTTTTTTTATTCTCCTGGAGTCCGTTTCTCGGGAGACCGCAAAAAAAGTGGAAGAGATCGCTCCACTCAATCGATGACAACCCACAGAGCAGAATGGAAAAAGTTTTTCAAGATATTGCGGTACGTAAAAAGGAATCATTTCCGAAGATCTCGTTTCTGTTCGGGATTGAGAATCAGATAAAATGTAAAGGTTCCACATGGATCTTCAGTTACAGTTACACTAGCTTTACATTAGAATAAAATTGAATCATATGCATGAATTCATATGGAAATGATCATATTTAAATTCTATATTCGAATTGAAGTTGATGGGATTTCAATATGAAATCGGTCAATATGATTCAATGGCCTGTTAATTATTAAATATATTCAGAACCATAGAAAAATATTCAAAGCTACGTTTTTAATAATTGAATCATGTGCATGAAGTCATATGGAAATTATCATATTTAAAATTTATATTTTAATTTTTTATATTTAATTTAATATTTTAATTTATTTCTGAAATTATCATATCAGAGGCAGAGACCATTCTCGCACAAAGACAGAGACCATTTCCAGCTCAGACATTCCAGGACAGACATTCCCACACAGACATAGAGGCTATTCCTGCACAGAGACAGATGCCATTCCCGCACATAGATAGCGGCCGGCCATTCCCGCACATAGATAGCCGCCATTTCCGCCATTAGGACTAGCCACTGACCACCAGTACGCAACTATTCCATATGGGCGTTTGTTAACAGCAAATTAATAAAACTCGCAAACGATAGCTATATACAATTGCTATGTAAATAATGAGAATTATTTAGTGCAATTTTGAAAGTTCTCAATTTTTATTTCGGTAGCTTTTTACTTTACATTATATGAAATGTAACGTAAATTTAAGTATGCAAGTAACAATTGTTTTATTAGGTTAATATGCACTCTGTCATTGAAAAATAAATATTAAAAAAAAAACCGATTTTTATAGAAGTTACTTTAAAATGAATTTTACATTAGTTTCAAATGTGAGAATTTTAAAAAAGACCTCAAAGTTTGGAACTAATTCATTAAATTCCCCGATATTTTTTTCTGATGCAATTATTTTGACGTGGATTTTGAATAATCTTTAATGGAGTCGTATCAATGTAAAGAATTTCAAACACTTCCAAATTCAAAGGACTTAAATTAATTGAAACTGACAAAGATATAACTATTAACTATTGCTGTGCAACTAATTAAACATTTTCCCAACAATTTCGAATATTCTTAAGTTCCTATTATTCTAATTTAACTTAAACTTAAACATTCAACTTGAACTATTTTGTAATGGATTCCTTTAAACACAACACAAGTAAAATTTATTTGTAAAATCAACTTTTTAAAAAATTGCTTGAAAATGACTTTAGAGTCAGTTTAAATAAAAGCAATTAAGAAAAAAGTTCATGGAGTTAATTTATCAACTTCAACCGGAAATTCTGTTCAGTACTTTGAAATTAATTTGGAGTTAGCTTTAACGTGAAACACTTGAAAATGAATTAAAATGTACTGAAGTTAATTATGTACTTTAAGTTAAAAATTGCTTTAAGGAATAAATAAGCCAAAACAAAATAATTGTCTCTTTATTTGGCTGATAGTTTAGGTTACTTTTCATTTTCTAATGATAAAATCATTACTCTATTGGTTTGTTTTGCTTATTTTTATATCTTACTTTAAACATAAATCAATTAGTAAAATTAATTAAAATGTTAAATCAGTTAACATTGGATAACCTAAGTCAATGGTTTCTTGAATTTTTAAAATAGTCATAGAGAAAAATACTTAATTGAATTTAAATGATTATAATTAGAATTTTTAATGTTTTTAAAATGGTGTTTCACTTGCTATGCATTGTTTAAATATTTTTCATATTGTTTTTAAGTAATAGATTCGAATTTAAATTCTAGATTGTGCTGCAAATTTTAAATTATATTCACATGTATATTTGAATTTCCAAATATATTACAATTTTATATTTCTTTATATCAGATGTATTATATCTTTATATCATCTGAGATGTATTAATATTATACACTTCTTTGGGATCATCTTATTAAAAAAATTTTTGGCCTGATGGCCGAGTGACTGGCTCTCGGTGCCACAGGTTTTGGGTTCGAGCCCCGGAGGTGCCATGGATGCTTGTAGTGGTTCGAACTCCACTTTAAACCGTAGGTCCCGGTCTAATATAAACGTAGAGAGTTCGGCGTAGGATGACAACCCTACCCCGTAAAAGATATGTCTTGTCTAGAAATCTGCCAGTAGGCACTACCTTGGCCACCATGAGGCTGATGCGCCATTGATGAGGATGATTAAAATTTTGTTTTCTACTATCTTTAATGGGATTTAAACTTTTTTAAATATTTAATATCAATATAAAATAATCATTTTTTAAAAAATAACAAGAGAATTAATAATAAAGAAAATCCAACACGATTGAAAA
The DNA here is from genome assembly GCA_021605095.1 of Caerostris extrusa. Taxonomy (NCBI): domain Eukaryota; kingdom Metazoa; phylum Arthropoda; class Arachnida; order Araneae; family Araneidae; genus Caerostris; species Caerostris extrusa. The sequence continues at coordinate 46,833 of BPLR01019187.1, read as the reverse complement.
GTAGTTATTATCAAATCTAATTCTTTCAACGATATATAGTTAAATTTAAATTTTTAAAGTTGCATTTGATGTAAGTTTATTTGTTTAAAGATTGGATGTATCAGAAGTAAGAAGAATGAATTTTGTAACAGAGTTTCTATTCCTTTAACAAGGAATTGTTCCCACTGCTATTATCGATCCTGTCGTATATCCATGTTAAATAACACAATCTTGACTTTTATCAAGACCACTACAGACACTCTCACCTGAGAATTGAAGAGCTAAAAGCTCCTGGATGTCGACACGCACTTAGGACGAGAGTCTGAATACATTTTTCAGCCAGCTCCGCGTAAGTGGCGTTTTGTAATGAAATAAATGACGAATTCAAATTGGATTTTGAAGCAGAAGCGTTTGTAGAGTGTGTTACTTAAATTAAACTTCGAGATGCTTCATGAATATCTATATCACACATTCGATTTGAATTTACTGGAGTAAGAATACTTATTTATTGTTAAGATCATTTCATGACACTTTTTTTTTATTATACAATTTATTCGACTATTCTGTTTCAATACTGAGTAGAGAAATCTTAATAATGATTTAAAACATCAGACACAGCAAATATCAACAAGCAATTACGGCAGGGGCTAGCCGACCCAAAAAGATCTTGCGGGCCAGTTTGGAAATGCATCCTAACTCCGCAGACCGCCTATAAAATTATATATCCCCATGTTAGATTTAGAGTCACATTTTTTGGATAGAAATCTTCCATTATTCTTACATGTAAACATAGATAATATCATAATAAGGATACTAAACGCATTTTTTAAAAATATATATAACACTAAAAATGAAAACATTGAGTACAGTTTCCCCTTCTTCAAGTATTTTCAGTTTAAATTTGAACTCATTGTGAAGAGTGGTTCTTTTTTATAGCATATTTAAAGTGGAACTTTAATTTTAATCACCCTATATATAAATAATGCAGGGAATATATAAATATATTTGTTATATTCCCGATTTAAAATGTAAATAAACTTATCGTATAGATTCGTCGAAATTCTTTTTTTGATTTTTTATTATTGTAATGTCAATGGACAACATCTATTATCCATAAAAATTTTTGCCTATGCATCTAAAATCCAGAAAAACATACATTTCATGCCACACAGGGTCTGACAGTGAATCGAAACAAAACCAGCACCTGTCAACCACCAGCACATCCTGTAGAAATTGTTCATAGAAAGGCAATTGCAACAACCAGCAGCTTAAGATGTTATTTTTCCACAACAAAATGCAGACAAGGCTGTTTGTTTTCCCCACAAAATATGTATTCATTTCGGAAAATACCCACAAAAAAAAGGGAATATAGAAAATGCACCATTTGTTCGAATGTATTCTATATTCGAATACATTGGAACAAATGTTACTCCTCTTATCCGTATTGATCTGTTGATGCATTTTTGACACATGTGAAAGGTCTCTTTGCCATGGTGAAGGATAAAGGCATACATTTAGTATGTGCAGGACATTTTAAAAGGCAGGGTAAATCCATTAAGGGAAATCTGTGTTCCTTTTACACAAGTTGAATTTCAATGTCCATGCAGTAAACTGAAAAGATAATGCTTTGGTCACATTTCGAGGCATCACATTATGGGAAAGAATGAAACCCCATTCATCTCAGAATATAAATTTCTCCATTTATATAATCTCTGCAATATTATTTCATATTTTTTTTTATTCAATTAATTTCAATAAAATTATTTTGCTGGTCTTTTAATAAAATATAGTTTTACAGTTTTCGTTAAAATTTCTCAAAGATATCTGTCTCTGATGCATCAGTTTTCAGTTAGAATATTCAGAATAATTATTAATCAGATACTTATTGACAATTATTAATTATGCTCAATATGAAGACATGAAAAGCACGAATTTCATTTTATAAATTAAATAAATATATTTTCAAATTTTTAATTTTTATTTTCAAAGAATTTGCATCGGATGAAAATATTTTGTAAGAATCTTATTTTTATTCAATCTTAAATATTTATAGTTGAATTATTATAAAACAAAATTATATTTTTCAGCATACGCTCGTATATAAATTGACATGTAAAATAAACATTTTCACTTTTCTAAAGGTAATATTTGAGCGCATTTTATTATCATAGAGAGATTTGTTTAAAAATAGAATGTTGTCTAGATGATTGCCTGCAGAGATAATAGTTAGAGATTTATCTGTCTGTATTTCTTGAAACTGCAAAATTATGATAGTTAAAAAGTCAAATTTTTATTTCCTTGAAGTGTTCATCTTTTTAATAAATGCGTAGCCATAATTTGCAAAACAATTCTTATTAATTTTTAATTATGTTATTAGCTTTTAACTCTAACTTTTTAATACCTTTTTTTTTTTGCCATGAGATTTTCATGCTATAAAATCATACAAGTTTTTCTTTCATATTTTTTTTTTTTTTGTAAAAATAAAATTTCAAAAAATGATATCATAGTTTTTTCGTGCTTCGTTGTTTTATATATTTTGTTACCGGTGGAATCTGGTTACACCAAATTAAACTTGCAAATTTTTTTTATTTTAATCATATGTACAATATCTACACTCAAGAGCCAAAACATTATGACCACCTGTCAATAACGAGTTGGCTACCTTTGGCGCACAACACAGCTTCAACCCGCCTTGGCATGGATGCCACAAGTCCTTGGTAGATGGCCGGAGGCAGATTGTACCAGATGTTTAAGCAACGGTCACGCAAATCCGTGATATTGCGAATTGGTGATCTTTGAACTCTGAGCTGACGTCCCAGGACATCCCAAATGTGTTCTATCGGATTGGGATCCGGTGGGTTAGGCAGCCAGGACATTAACTGGAAATCAGCATCATGTTCCTGGAACCACTCCAACACAATTTTACCCTTGTGACAAGGGGCGTTGTCCTGTTGGAACATTCCATTTCCAGCTGGAAAAACAGAGACCATGTAAGGGTGCAACTGGTCCGCAATGATGTTCTGATACCCTGTAGCATTCATGGTCTGCTCTACCACAACCACGGGTCCCAGAGACGCCCAAGAGAACGTCCCTCAAAGTATAATACCACCACCACCGGCCTGTGTATGACCTACTGTACATTAAGGGAGCAACTGTTCGCCTGGAAGACGCCGTATCCTGACACGGCCATCGGCGTGATGAAAGACAAACCGTGATTCATCTGACCAGGCAACTATCTCCCACTGATCCATGGACCAGTCACGATGTTCCCGGGCCCAGCGCAGGCGCAGTTGGCGATGACGCTTGGTCAGCAAAGGCACACGAGTGGGACGTTTGCTGCGTAGCCCCATATCCAACAGTGTCCGCTGAACAGTGTGCTCCGATACTATTCTACTTGGCCCTGCATTGTATTGGGTTGTCAGCTGAGCCACTGTCTGGTTCCGGTTTTGCTTCACCATGCGAGACAGTCTCCTACGACCTTTTTCTTTGATAGTGTGTGGACGTCCAACACCATATCGTCTACTGCTGGTTTCACCGTCATTCATCCACTTTGCATAAGTACTAACAACTGTAGATCGCTAACAACCCACGAGTCGTGCAGTTTCTGAAATACTTGTTCCGAGCCTTCGAGCCTTTACAATCTGCCCTCTATCAAAGTTTCTTAGATTGCAGCCTTTCCCGTCACACTCAGAAGTAAGTGAAATAATGATTCTTCAGACTCTCCAGCAGCAGTTAAATACCACTTCCACCTGACCACGTGCCTTCCACGTCATTCCAGGCGAGTTCATTGTAAAATGTAGGGGTGGTCATAATGTTTTGACTCTCGAGTGTGTATTAAGCTTATAAGCACAGGGTTAGATCGAATTTGTAGATGGTGCGTTACATTTCCAAATCGAAGGGGCTTGGTTTTAATGTTTCTGTGCATTAGGAGTAGAGATAGAACATGTCTGTACAGAGATAGAGCACATCCATGCTCGGGATAAGAAAATATTCATACTCGGCATAAGAAAATATTCATGCTCGGAATAAGAAAATAATCCTGCACGGAGCACATTCATTCATATAAAGTACATTCCTAAAAAATGAAAATATTCATGTACAGAGATAGAGCACATTCATACATATAAAGTACATTCATACTCAAGAACTACATTAATGCACAGAAATAGAGGACATTCATACTCAAGGAGTGCATTCCTGCACTGAGATGGAGTACTTTTATGTATGAAGTTCGTTTATTCCTTTTACATAGGACATATTCCTTCACAAAGACAGAGCACATTCCTACTGAAGGAATGCATTCATTGCACAGAGATAGGACACATTTATTGTCAGATATAGATAACAGGCATATACCATACAGTATTTGTTTCATTATATTGACATTTTACTGACTCACAATTGAACCAATATTCCCAAGACTACCATGAAAAATATATGTTTTAAAGATTAAAATAAGTAAACAATAATAATTAATAATAAATAACCACCGGTAACCTTTAAAACCTTTATAAAAATAACCTTTAAAATTTGACAGTCGGGATAAAAAATTATTAAATGAGAAAAGTTTATTAAATAAAATTAGTTTCTTTGTATAAAATTTATAAATTTCGAATATTTCATATTAAAAGATGATTCTTTTTCCATAACTAACATTGACATAATCCGACCACTGATAGGGTGAAAAATTGGTAAATGGCCAAATCGGGTGGGTTCAAAAAGATGATTAAGAAAGAAATTTGAATTTTAATGTTGAAAATTTTAGATGGCATGACATTAAAAAAACCAAGCTACAAAGTTCCACTCACTATTATACTTTTTCTTTCAAAGCCTCTTTGCGCCGCGTGCATCGGACTAGCAACGCCTAACAGGCAATATATCCATCCGTTTGACCGTTAAACCGGATGTTTACTACAGTGTCCATAAAGACCCATTTTCAATTCAAAATTCCCAGGTCTTATGGAATTTTAATTTTTTTTTCTGTTTTAAGTTGGTGGCACTGTCCTTGACATCTGTGCGAAATTTTATGTCAAAATATTCATATAGAAGTAATTGAGTTACGCTTGGCTTTTCTGAGACGCTCAAACTGATTCCGGCGATTTTCGAAATGTCTGAATTCATTGAGCAATGAACTTGCATTCAATTTTCTTTGCGGAAACGTATAGAATGTTGCAGAAGGCATTCGATGAGCATTCCTTTATGGGAAAGAAATGTTTAGAAGTGGTGTAAACAGTTCAAAGAAGGCAGAGAACGCGTTGAAGTCGAAGAGCCCTCTGGTAGACCATCAACTTCAACCGATGAAGCTCACATCCAAATAATTAAAGATTTGGTGCTTGAAAACCGTATATTTACAAATAGAAACCTTGCTGAAGAAATAGAAACTTTCAAGTCATCCAACAGTTGTGACACTGTTAGTGGAAATCCCATTCACCACAGCACGGTCATACCAAATTGGATGGGGAAAATCTGTGGAACTTTTATGTTGAGCCGTACCATTTCCTTCTTCTTCAAGTATCTTCCGTACAAATTTGAACTCATTGTGACGAGTGGCTCTTTTTTATAGCATTTTGAAAGTGAAATTTTAATTATAATCACCCTGTACTTTACGAGTTTCTGCAGATTTCTTGTATGTAGTGTATTTTCTCTGTGTAAATTTTGATGGAAAGTTTCCAAACATGACAAGCATATTTATGAACTATAAAGAATCCTCCTTAATTATGCATTAATATACTCCAAAATACGTATTAGGCGGCTGCTAACGTAATCAGAATCCTCTGACGATGTATAAATTGCCTTTTATTAGCCATGAGCTCCGCAGACTAAGCCGACAAAAACATTCTTTTACGGCATCATCAATAGCACTGCCTGTCGGCCGCACAAGGCAAACTAATTTCGAGTTCTGCCCGGAATAGTTCCACAGCCGTTTTTCGTTTGGCCCACCCCTCATTTATTTCCACCACACCACCCATTTCTTTCCTTTTCTATTGCTTATCTGCATTGCATGTGGTCAAGAATTTCTTGGTTAATAAGTAGATTTCTATTAGGAATTCCCCCACAAACACATTGCATAAGTAGGCTGCCGCAATTTCGCGGATTGTTACATGCTTCGAAAGCTAATGTACGACGTGGCAGATTAGGTGGAAATTATTTCTCAAAGGTGGCTGGGGTAGGATTATTTCGTTGAATTTATTAAACAAGTCATTATTTCTCAAACAATGATTATATATTATATTCAAATAACATCAATATTTCGTCGTAAGGATTAGTTAAACTAAATTTGCTACATTATCAAGTATTTATCTATTAAATAAATCTTTGCTTAACATTATTTTTTATATCCATAGAGGATTATGAATTGTTAATAAATAAGAAAAATATCTTTCACGCGGTTTAATGTTTTTTTATATTTATACCCTAATATGTTTATTTTTATTCTGACCCAGTTGTAATGTGTTTAACTATCTAGCAAGAATGTTTATGATCTACTACTACGATATGGTTACTTAGTACTACTATGGTTAGTACTACTGCACCACATCACTGTCCTAGAGCTGAATTGCCCCTTTTTACAGTTTGGGAATGACATGGGTGAGACGAAGTCAGATTGGTCTCTGAGACGCTCTACGGATTCCGAACCACTACAAACATCCATGGCACCGCCGAAATTCGAATCCGAAACCTGTGGTACCAGGTGCCAGAGAGCTAGCCACTTGGCTATCAGGCCCCAGAGTGCTGCACCCTGGGTAATACTGAATTTGTTACATCTCTGACTTTCTAATAGCAGATAACTACTTCCAAAGTCCCCATGATTCTAAAAATAAATAAAAACTTCAATAAAGACAAAAATCTAAAATAATGAAGGCAAATTTAGTAAACAAAGAAATAAAAAAATGAATTGTAAGGACATAAAAATCCATAAAAAATTATAATTAGATGGAAATAAAAAAATCATTAGATTATTAATATTATTATTCTTGTTTTATTTTATTTTTAAATCATAGCTGATTATCAAACATCTAACTTGGTTGGAATGTTGGACTCGGAATGTTCTTCTAAAGGTTTGGTTTGCCACCATATGGCATTTTGTGCACACGAGGGCTAAACAAACCGGAACCTACAGTTTAATGTGGATTCCGAACCTCTCACAAACATCCATGCCACCGCCAGGATTCGAATATGAATTTGGTATTAGGCCGCAACTATTCCATATTGTTTGTTAACAGCAAATTAATAAAACTCGCAGAATGATAGCTATATACTATTGCTATGGAAATAATGAAATTATTTAGTAAAAGCTAATTTCTATTTCGGTAGCTTTTACTTTACATTATATGAAATGTAATGTAAATTTAAGTATGCAACTAACAATTGTTTTATTGGGCTAATTTGTACTCTGTCATTGAAAAATAAACATTAAAAAAAAAAAAACAGAAGTTATTTAAAATTCATTTTAATTTTACATTAATTTCAAATGTGAGAATTTTCAAAAGACCTCAAAGTTTGTAACTAATTCATTAAATTCATTCCATCTTTTTTTTTGATGCAATTATTTTAAAGTGAATTTAGAATAACTTTTAATGGAGTCATATCAATTTAATGAATTTCAACCACTTCCGAATTCAATTACTTAAATTCTTAAATTAATTGAAATTGACAAAAAGATAACCATTAGCTATTGCCGTGCAAATAATTAAACATTTTCCCAACTCATTCAAGTATTCCAACATTTTTGAAATTCTTAAGTTCCTATTATTTTAGCTTTAATGTAGCATAAACTTAAAAATTCAACTTGCATTTCTTTACAATGGATTCATTTAATCCAACGCAATGAAAATTTAAGATTTCAAAAAAAAAAAAATAAAAAAACATTCTTAGAAATTGCCTTAAAATGATTTTAACGTCAGTTTAAATGAACCATTAAAAAAAAAAAAAAAAGAAATCAAAGTTCATGGAGTTAATTTCTCAACTTTAACCCGAATTGTTTTTCGCTAAAGTTACTTTGGAAATGAATTTGGAGTTAATTTTAAAAGAAATACTCGAAATTGAATTAAAATGCACTGAAGTTAATTATGTACATTAAGTTAAAAATTGCTTAAAGGAATAAATAAGCCTAAACGGAATGACTTGTCCCTATATCTGACCGACAGATAAGGTTGCTTTTCATTTCCTAATGATGAAATCATTACTCTATTGTTTTGTTTTATTTTTATATCTTACTTTAAACAATAGTAAAATTAATTAAAAATTGTAATCAGTTAAGCATCGGTTAGATAATTCAATGGTTTGTTAAATTTTTAAAATAGTCATAGAGAAAAAAACTTAATAGATGACTATAAAAATAGATTGTTTAATGTTTTTAAAATGGTCTTTTACTTGCTATGTATTGTTTAAATATTTTTCATATTGTGTTTAAGTAAATGATTCAAATTAAAATTCTGGATTATGATGCACATTTTAAATTATATTCACATGTATATATTCCAAATATATTATAATTTATATTTCAATGCATTATATCTTAATATCAGATGTATTAATATTATACACTTCTTTTGGATCATCCTATTAAAATTTTGGGGCCTCATGGCCGAGTGAGCAGAGCTTGGTGCCACAGGGTTTGGGTTCGAGTCTCGGAGGTGCCATGGATGTGTGTAGTGGTCCGGAATCCACTTTAAACCGTAGGTCCCGGTCTAATATAAACGTAGAGAGTTGGGCGTAGGGATGACAACCCTACCCCGTAAAAAGATATCTCTTGTCTAGAAATCTGCCAGTAGGCAGACTACCTTGGGCCACCATGAGGCTGATGCGCCATTGATGAGGATGATTAAAAATTTTGTTTTCTACTATCTTTAATGGATTTAAACTTTTTAAAATATTTAATATCAATATGAAATTACCATTTTTTAAAAAAAATAATAAGAGAATTAATAATAAAACAAAATAATACAGCAGATCCAACCCGATTGAAAGGTAGTTATTATCATTTGTTTGATTCGATACTCTTTTTAACGATACACAATTAAGCTAAAATTTTAAAGTTGATTTCAGTGTAAGTTTGTTTGTTTAAAACATTAAATGTTATTAGAAGTAAGTAAGAAGGATGAATTTTGTAACAAAGTTTCTTTTCCTACAACAAGGAATTGTTTCCCACTGCTGTTATCGATCTGGTCGTACATCCATGTTAAATAACGCAATCTTGACTTTTATCAAGCTACTCCACTACAGACACTCTCACCTGAGAATTGAAGAGCTAAAGGCTCCCGGATGACAACGCGCACTTAGGACGAGAGTCTGAATAAATTTTTCAACCTGCTCCGTGTAAGTGGCATTTAGTAATGAAATAAATGACGAATTTAAATTGAATTTCGAAGCAGAAGCGTCGTAGAGTATGTTACTTAAATTAAAGTTCAGGAAATATTCATGAAATCTATGTCATGTATTTGATTTGAATTTACTGAAGTTGGAATTTTTATTTGTTGTTAAGATGATTTCATGATGCTTTTTTTTTGTAATTATACTATTTATTCAGTTTTGGTTCAACATAGAAATAGAGAAATAGTACGAGTAGTAATAATTTAACAGATCAGACACAGCAAATATCAACAAACAATTACAGCAGGGGTCGTCAAACCAAATGATCTTGCGGCCGACTTTTGAAATGCATCTAAACTCTACGGGTCGCCTATAAAATTATCTATCCCCCTATTAGATGTAGACCAACTATAGACTTTTTTTGGAGGGAAAAAAATTGAAACGTAATGAGTTATTATTATTGTGCTTACTATCATTCTTACATGTAAACATAGATTATATGATAATAATGGTACTAAACGCCTATTCTAAAGAAATATATAACACTAAAAATGAAATATCAAAAATACATAATTATATAAACGAAATAAAAAAATGAAATCATTGATGCCTTACAGTTTCCCCCTTCTTCAAGTATCTTCAGTTCAAATTTGAACTCATTGTGAAGAGTGGTTCTTTTTTACAGCAAATTGAAAGTCGAATTTTAATTATAATCACCCTGTATATATAAATATTGCAGGAAAATACATAAATATATTTGATATATCCTTATTTAAAATGTAAATAAACTTATCATATAAATTCTTTGAAATTTGTTTTTCGATTTTTTTATTGTAATTTCAATGCACATCTATTAACCATAGAAAATTTTGTCTATTCTTCTAAAATCCGGAAAAACATATCTTTCATGCCACACAGGGTTTGACAGCGAATCGAAATGAAACTAGCACCTGCCAACCACCAGCACATCCTGTAGAAATTGTTCACAGAAAGGCAATTGCAACAGCAAGCAGCTTCAGATGGTATTTTTCCACAACAAAATGCAGATATATCTGTTTGTTTTCCCACAAAATATGTATTCATTTGGAAAAAACCCCACAAAGAAAGGGAACATAGAAAACTCACAATTTGTTCGAACGTATTCTATATTCGAACGCATTGGAACAAATGTTACGCCTCTCATCCGTATTGATCTGTTGATGCATTTTTGACACATGTGAAAGGATATATCCTGTGCTATGGTGAAGGATAAAGAGATGCATCTAGTATGTGCAGGACATTTTAAAAGGCAGGGGAAATCCATAAAGGAAATCTGTGTTCCTTTTACACAAGTTGAATTTCAATGTCCATGGGGTAAACTGAAAGATAATACTTTGGTCACATTTCGTGGCAACACATTATGGAAAAGGAACGAAACCCCATTCTTCTCAGAATATAAATTTTTCCATTTATATAATCTCTCCAATAACATTTTATATTATTTTTATTCTATTAATTTCAATACAATTTTTTGTTTGTCTTTTATTAGAATATAAGTGTACATATTTCGTCAAAATTTCTCAAAGATATTTGCTTTTGATACATCAGTTTTCAATTAGAATAGACAGAATAAATATTAATCAGCTATTTGTTCATAATTATTAATTATGTTCTATGTGAATACTTAAAAATAACAAAAATTACGAGTTAATTTCGTTTTCTAAGTTAAATAATTCCAGTTTCAAATTTTTAATTTTGTTTGATTTTTTTTCAAATCAATTTCAGTTAAGTTTTTAATTTCAAAAGAATTTGTACAGGAGGAAAATATTTTGTAAGAATCATTTCTTGTTTAATATTAAATATTTTTAGTGAAAATATTATAGAGCATAATTTTATTTTTCACCATAAGTTCATATATAAAAACTGACATGTAAAATACACATTTTCAATTTTCTAAAGGAATATTTGACTTCATTTTATTATGTTATCATCATGGAGAAATTTGTTCAAAACTAGAATGTTGTCTGGATGATTGTCTGTAGATATAATAGTTACAGATTTATCTGTCTGTATTTTCTCAACCTGAAAATTATAATAGTTAATTTTTATAATTTTATAATTTTTATATAAGTCAAATTTTTATTTCCTTGAATTGTTCATCTTTTTAACAAATGCGTAGCCATAAATTACGAAAAGTTCTTATTTTTTAATAAAACAAAACTTAAATTTTTGCCACCAGATTTTTATGTTATCAAATCCTACATGGCTTTTATTTATTTTTTTTTCTTTTAAAATAAAATTACAAAAAAAAAAAATAATGATATCATAGCTCTTTTCGTGCTTTGCTATTTTATACGTTTTGTGGAGTAAAAGTACTAAATAGTACTCTTGGGAGTATTGGTTAAAGTGTGAGTCACTAAAATGTCGATATAATGTAGAAAATCTGTATGGTATATGCGTGTTATCTGTATGTGGGAAAAAAAATGTGTCCTATCTCTGTGCATGAATGCATTCCTTGAGTATGAAACTGCTCTATCTCAGTACATGAATATATTCCTTGAGTATGAATTGAACTTTATACGAATGAATGTGCTCTATCTCCGTCCATGAATATTTTCTTATCCCGATCATGAATGTGCTCTATCTCTGTGCGGGGATGTCCTCTATCTCTGTGCGGAGATGTCCTCTATCTCTGTGCGGCAATGTCCTCTATATCTATGCGGGAATGTCCTCTATGTCTGTGCGATAATAACCTCTATCTCTGTGCGGGAATGTCCTCTATCTCTGTGCGGGAATGTCCTCTATCTCTGTGCGGAAATGTCCTCTATGTCTGTGCGGGAATGTCTTCTTTGTCTGCGCGAGAATGTCCTCTAACTCTGCGCGAGAATGTCCTCTAACTCTGCGCGAGAATAACCTCTATCTCTGTGCAGCAATGTCTTCTATCTCTGTGCCCGTCCTATGTATTATCCTTGTGCTCATCATATGTATGCTTGATGTTAGCAATAAAATTCGTCGATGCAAAACAAAAGTATACTAGAAAAACGCTAAGAAATCGAAATTGGTAACATTTCTTTGTTTTGTCATCGATTCTATTTATTCTAAATTATTTGTCCTCTATATGCCCACTGATGTACTGAAAAGGAAGGACATTTCCTTTCGTGAGAACTTGCTTCCTTTCATTTATGCATTATATGGAAGTAAATATGTAAAACTCCCAATAGATAGGTTCGTTATCATTACGATACGAGTAGATCCATCGAGTCTCCTCTTTTCTGAAAGCAATGACTGAAACGGACTCCAACAGAGGATTCGAATCCTAACCAGGCGGCTGAAAACTGAAGCAGATCACAGGGAGGACAGTTTGTTTTCGTTCGTTTTTTTCCAAGAACACTGAAAAAGTGTATGAGATCCTTTTGAAATTCCTTGTCGAATGAAATACAGTATCGTGAACCATGTTTTTACAGCAAGTCAATCTACGGGTAGAGTTGTGAAATCTCAAGCAGTATGCAGTAACAACTGTGAAAGACGCTCCTCAGCTTGATAAAAAGAATATCTGTGACGCTGGAGAGTATTGATATTTTTCTATGGTATTGATATTATTGAGAGTATTGATATTTTTCTATGGTATTGATATTATTGAGAGTATTGATATTTTTCTATGGTATTGATATTATTGAGAGTATTGATATTTTTCTATGGTATTGATGTTATTGAGAGTATTGATATTTTTCTATGGTATTGATGTTATTGAGAGTATTGATATTTTTCTATGGTATTGATATTATTGAGAGTATTGATATTTTTCTATGGTATTGATATTATTGAGAGTATTGATATTTTTCTATGGTATTGATATTATTGAGAGTATTGATATTTTTCTATGGTATTGATATTATTGAGAGTATTGATATTTTTCTATGGTATTGATATTATTGAGAGTATTGATATTTTTCTATGACCTAGCTTTACACTTATGCGTACCCCAAAGATCTCTCTAATGGGCGATAACTAAAAGACATTATCGACCTGGAGGACTTTAGGTGTAAGGGATTCTAATTTGTCCCCTCTGAATTATGTCGTTCATTTGGTTTTCATTAGAAGAAAGCATTGAACACTCCTTACCAGACATCTTGAGTATTGTACCGGAGTACTTTTGCACACGTTGTCCCACACGTAATCGAATTTCTACGTTTCTGAAATTATTCACTTCAAATTAGCCATCAGAAGATTAGATCCAAAACTGTCTTGCAAGATAGTTAAACACACTACAACTAGGTCTGAGTAGAAGTAAACATATTACGATATAAATTAAACAAAAAAGAAAACATTAAACACTGTGGAAGACACTCTTTTTATTTATTAGCAGTTCATAAACATCTATGGCAAGGGTAGCCAACTCGTGACCTGCTTGAATATTTTTCCGGCAGTTAGATTTATCACAATTTTTTAAAATAAGTACAATAGTATCTTAATCAGGGATGGCCAGCCCGCGGCCCGCCTTGAACATTTTCCCGACCCGTGAGATTTATCACACTCTTGCAAAATATATTTATTTTATAATGGCCAAAGTAGTGAAAACCAATGTATTAAAAAAATAAATTATGTGTGCATTCATATATTCAAAATGTATTGTCAAAATTATGAGAAAAATTAACTTAGATATTAAAATAATATTATAGCGAATATATAACATATATTGCCTGTTTTATTAATGAGTTTGCAGTCATGAGATCGCAGAAAAATTAAATTATATTGTGCAAACTCATGATGCGCGCGCATCTTGAAACATCTAATATAACAGATTCTATGTTCACTTTAAATGACCTCAGTGATGCAGTGACCAACATTAGATACTCACAGTTGATAGTTGATAACAGAGAAAACCTGACACTCAGTTCAAATTGTTAGTGCTTTTGGTAAAACTTACACCTGTCGAAAAAAAGGAAATTGACCCAATTCAAAAACGCTCAAATATAACAGACGGCTAACCTGCAACACAATTACGATGTGCAAATACCCAAATTCAGATCGATTTGCAAAAGCTAAGTGAAAGAGTGGAGAAACAAATATCGCATTAGTAAAATAAATATTTTAATGATTTTATATTATATTTTTTAATCATTTCATTTTTTATGTCGTTTATATTTATATATTTTTTATACTTCATTTTTAGTGTTACATATTTCTTTACAATTAAATTGACCAAACAAAAGCACACTCAAACATAACGCTAACCTGTGATAACGTAACCCAAATGTAGCCCTAGCATAACCTACCAATTACGATGTGCAAATACCGAAATTGGGATCGATTTGCAAAAGCTAAGTGAAAGAGTGGAGAAACAAATATCGCACTAGTAAAATATTTTTTAATGATTTCATTTTTAATTTCATTTATATTTATATATTTTTTTATATTTCATTTTTAGTGTTATATATTTCTTTACAATGTGCCTTTAGTATCATTATTATTATATTATCTATGTTTGTATGTAAGAATAATAGTAAACACAAAGTTTCAATGTTTCACTCCAAAAGATGTCTCTGGAGGGTCTAAATCTGATATGAGGATATATAATTTTATATGCGGCCAGCAGAGTTAGGATGCAGTTCCAAAGTGGCTCGCAAGATCATCTGGGGTGGCCACCCTTGATATATGGTATAAATTACAATGCCAAGCAAAGTTTTATTTAATAGTTAAACTATATTTACGACATTATCATGTATTTGACTAATCTTTCCTACGAAATACTGATGTTATTTAAATATAATATATCATCATTATTTGAGAAATAATGATTTGTTTAAAGGATTCACAAAATAATCCTTCCTCATCCACCTTTGAGAAATAATTTCCACCTAATCTGCCATGTTGTACATCAGCTTCCAAAGCATGTAACAATCCGCGAAATTGCGGTAGCCTATTCATGAACTGGGTTTGCTGGGGAATTCCTAATAGAAATCTACTTATTAACCAAGAAATTCTTGACCACATGCAATGCAGATAAGTAATAGAAAAGGAAAGAAAATAAATGAGCTGGTGGGGCGAACGAAATACAGCTGGGGAACTATTCCGGGCAGAACTTGAAATTAGTTTGCCTTGTGTGGCCGACAGCAGTGCTATTGATGATGCCGTAGAAAGAATGTTTTGTCGGCTTAGTCTGCGGAGCTGATGGCTAATAAAAAGGCAATTTATGCACCGTCAGAGGATCTGGTTAGGTTAGCAGCCGCTTAATACGTATTTTGAGGATATCAATGCATAATCATGGAGGATTCTTTATCGTCCATAAATATTTTTGTCATGTTTCGAATCTTTCCATCAAAATTTATACAACAGAGAAAGTTCAGTACATATAAGAAATCTGGAGAAGTCGTAAGGTATACTTTTAAAGAACTGATTCCACTTGCCTTGTGTCTGATTGAATAAGATACCATATATTTCCTGAAATGCTGCAAATGATGGATTCTGAGAATCATAAACTAAGGTACATCATTTGTTGTCACTCAAAGAAAGAAATATTATTAAAGTGTTTTTTTCTTTTTTTTTTGAAATTTCTTGAAAGTATTTTTCTTACAAATGGTTTAGTTCTTTAAAAGTGTACCTTACGAGTTCTCCAGATTTCTTCTATGTACTGTACTTTCTCTGTATAAATTTTGATGGAAAGATTGAAATATGACAAACATATTCGCAATAATGTTATTTTAAAAATCAAATTTAATTTTTCTCATAATTTCGGCAGTTAATTTTTGAATGTATGGATTCACACTAAGGATGGGAGGAATATATTGATGGCATTTTGAATATATGGATAGCCATTATAGCATAAATATATTTTGTAAAACTGTGATAAATCTCACAGCCGGAAATACATATTCAAGGCATTCCTAGGGTTATAGATAGTTATGAATTGTTAATAAATAAACAATTATCACTTACAGGGTTTAATTCTGTTTTTTTTTTTGTTTAATTTATACCCTAATACACTTATTTCTATTGAAACCTAGTCGTAATGTGTTTGGATCATAAACTCTCTTGCAATATAGTTAATCTTCTGGGGTTTAATTTGAAGTGAATGATTTCAAAAACGAAGAGACTCAATGGCGAGGGGGACAATGTGTGAAAACTTCTCGCTACGATAATCAAGGTGTCTGGTAAGGAGTGTTCAATGCTACTTTTTGAATGAAAACCAAATGAATGGCATAACTCAGAAGGGCAAATTTGGGTCACTTACACCTAAAAGTCCTCCAGGCCGATAATGTCTTTTAGTCATTGCCCAATGATGAGATGTGGTATGCATAAGTGTAAAGTGAGGCTCACCGATGTTTAAACGTAATATAGAAAAAATATCAGTACTTTCTAGCATCACAGATCATTTTTTTTATCAGGATGAGAAGCGTCTTTCACAGTTGTTACTGTATACTATTTGAGATTTCTCAGCTCTACTGTAGACTGGTTTGCTGTAAAAACACGTTTCACGATACTGTATTTCATTCGACAAGGAATTTCAATAGGATTTTATACCCTTTATCAGTGGTCTTGGAACAAATCGATGTTCCTTTCTGGTGCGTTACTCCAGTGCCAAGGACTTCGTTACACTAATACTATTGAGTGTGTTTCTCCATCCTGTGTCTTGCTTCAATTTTCTGCCAACTGGTTCAGATTCAAATCTTCTGTTGAGGGGCTTTGGTATCCCAGGCTTCAAGTTTGAATCAGGGCTGTGGCATGGATGTTTATGAGTGGTTCGAAATTCCATTTTAAACTGTAGGTCTCGGACTGTTTAGCCCTCCCCTGCGTGCAAGATGACCGCACAGCGACATAACAAACTAAACCTCTGTTGGGGCCGTTGCAGTGATTGCTTTCAGAAAAGAGGGATCTCGATGCATATAATCGTATCGTATTCATAACTAACCTATCTACCGTATGTTTTTCCGGATTTTCTTCCATATGACACACAAAGGAGAGGCAGGAAGTTTTCGAAAGGCAATGTCCTTCCTTTTCCGTCCATCAGTGGGCTATTGAAAGCATACATATGACTGACACAAGGAGAATCTATGACAAAGCATAGGAATTGTTACTAATTTCGGTTCCTTAACATTCTTCTAGTATATTTTTATTTTGCATCGATGAATTTTATTGTTCCGTAGCATTTATGTACTGTACGAACATCCCACCAATTGCTTATGGAAGGAAGGTATTGACTTCCAGAGAGATATTTAAGAGTGTAACCGTAGTTCCACCTATGCAATCATGTTTCTTCCTATACACTGCAAGAGTGCCAGAAATCAACAAATAGGCAACCAGACTCTCACACGAGAGGACTCACGGCGCAGCTGGCGCTGAATTACAATCGCTCATCCAAAGTGCTAGAAGTGGAATCCTTTCACTAATCGCTAATTAAATGTTCTTGAAATGTACATGCTGTGTGTTAAATATTGTTTATTTTTAATTGTAATTGTGGTACATGTGCGAGTCAAATTAAATTCGCGTTCTTGGACTTGTGTCCCCTGTCCCTTGTTCCACAGTGCCGTTCCCCGACCACATCCAATTCCAGTTGCACATACAAATGACACATCTACTACAAGAGTAGGGGGAAAAAAGTAGAAAACATCCACCAGGAAGCTAAACAATTCGAAAAGCTCATATACATTATCACGATCAGCATTAAATACCCTCGATTTTGAAAGAAGGAATTGCAATGTTGGCTGAAAGCAGTTCGAATCTTAGCCCTCCTGTAAAATGTCTTTTGTTATGGAACATCGAGGGTCCACATGGTCAGCCAACGCATGCTACTAACATCCTGCAAACGGGTGATGAGAAAAGGAAATTCCCTTCCTTAAGAACTTCAAGATAACTCCCACGCATCAGCATGTTGTTATAGAAAAGAACTCAGAAAACTTTTACCAGACAGCCTGATTATCAGTATAAGATGCTTATCAAATGTTGCTACAGTCGCCGTCGAATCTCCTGGTTTCGGAAAACAATGATTGCAATAGAGGCCAACAGTGTTACCACAGCACCACGAGTTGGCCTGTTTGTCGTATTATTGGAACATTATGCTTCAATTTACTGTATTTAAGAGATGAAGCATTGAATTTCAGGAAAAAGGGTGCTTGGTTCGAAACTCGTGAAACGATGCTGATCCGAAAGCTTCCATGTCTATGCCGGAACGATAAACTTCACGATGGGCACGATAAAATTCAAGGTGGTAATGTTCTTCTTTGTGCAAGAAATGCAATGTGATTATCCAGATCTCAGCAACCTTAAGAATTTTCATTTAAAATTGGTACCAGGAAGGATACTTCGTAACAGTTGTCCCTTGCTGCACCCTGAGTAATACTGAATTTGCTGCATCTGTCACGTTCTAACAGCAGATTACTAGTTCAAAGTCCCCAGGATTCTAAAATTAAAAAAAAACCCTTCAATAAAAGACACAAATCTAAAATAACCGAATTTAAACTTAACTTTTAACTTTTTATTTTGTATTTTACTTTTATTTATTATTAGTATTTTTTAATTTTTTTTTTTAGTACCACTTTAATTTGAATTTATTTTGAAACTTTATCCATTATTTTTATACTAACCTTAAAGCAGCCAATTAGAATTCCAAGCATATCCCATGAATTACGATGAGGAGGTTTAAGGGGTATTTCCTCTGTTGGTACTCCGTAAACGGTAGCCCCTGTTGCCAATAAACACAGATATATAAAAAAAAATTGAAATAATCTGTTGAAGAATCTCCAAAAAATAATTATCAGGTGAAAATAAAAATAATCATTAAGTTATAAATGCTCTTCTTGTTTTATTTAATTTTAAAGTAATAGCTTGTTTTCAAACATTTGGGGACTTGAATGCAGGAATGTTAGGCTTGAGCAGGAGCGAGAAAATACATGCAGATAAGGGTGGAGTGTAACAAGCCACTTGTGGTGCACTCTGGTTAAAGCTGAATCTGCTACACAGCTGCCGTTTTAATGATGAATGACTTACATCAAAACCGACAAATATTCGTTGTTGTTGTTGTGTCTAATCCTCAGTGTGTTGCAGTGCGGGACGGACATCCCATGAGTAATCTACTGATGGAAGAGGGGCAACTTCTGTTGTGATGGAGTACTCGTAGGTAGAAGTCTGACTAGGCTCTGAGTCGCTAAAGGAGAATAGTGCCTTCCAGAGGGGCTTCCGAGAGGAGCTATCCAGCATTTGCTGGCGTACGTTATAGGTGCTAACCCTGAAAACTCCCATCAAGTTGTTTTTGACTCACGGGGGAAGATACTGAACATCCCAAACGCCGTCGGGCCTCCTCGTATTTTGAAATATTAATATCGGATTGAACCTCAGCCCTCATGTTCACCAGCGGCGCATGTTGCCACTGAAACACGAATCGGGCTGAAAAAATATTCTTGCGGATTTTACCTTAAACTATTTAACTATAAATCTATAATTACAAAATTAATTCCATAGTCTTTTACTGCTTTGTGACCTCTAATACCTATTGGCTCTAAAAGTTTTTAATGGTTATTTTTTTTTCCTTCAATATGGTAATTAATCTTCGTCACAATGATAACTACCTTAGATAGCGTGCATGAAGACACAGGTTAACAATCACTACTTCTATTGAAATCTACTACTGCCTTAATGCTCACCAGTTGCCACTGAGCCACGAGCATTTTTCCACTTGAGCCACGGGTAGGGCTACTGCATTCGTAAACTAATACAAGCACAAATGTTGTTAGCGCTTTTGATTCAACTTACACCTGCGAATCGTTTTTTTCTAAAATGTAATTGGCCCAACACAAAACACGCTCAAACATAAAGGACGCAACACCCATTACAATGTGCAAATTTCCAAATTGAGATCGATTGGCAAAAGCTAAAGTGAAATAGTTAAGAAACACATGTCGCACTAGTAAAGTAAATACTTTTTAAGAATTTCATTTTTTTTATTTCATTTATATTTTTATTATATATCATTTTTAGTGTTGTATAATTCTTCACAATGTGCGTTTAGAACCATTATTATTATATTGTCTATGTTCACATGTAATAATAATAGTAAACACGAAAAATAATAACTCATTAAGTTTCAATTTTTCACTCCAAAAAATGCCTACTATAGTGGCTCTAATTGTTATTGTTTAATGATTATGTTCATGATTATGATTTTGTTTAATGTAACCCGAAAATCTCCCATCAAGTTGTCCGATCAAAGAGGATGCTGAACATTACAAACGCAGTCGAGCCTCCTTTTTTTTTGAAATAGTGTCTACAACAAAGCCACCAGCGGATTGAAACTCAACCCTAATGATGACCAGTGTTGCACTTTGCAACTTGAGCCACGAGTTGGTTTACCAGCATTCGTAAACAACAATACAAATACGTAACGACTTTAACAAAAGGCAACAATGTATCAACAAAAGCCTAAATCTATTTGAGAAACGCATTCGACAAACCAGACATAAAAATGAACAGAAATATTTACGACCAGGAAGTGGGAAGGCCTGGGAGATGGATTAGGAAAAAACCGGCGATGTTTCCCTGCTAATAAATCTCCAACTAATGGAAACGAACGACTCAAACACAAATCCCTATACGGACAAAAACGCAACATATTTATTATTACGGATTGCGGAGAGGTCTGCCTCTTCGATTTGTTTCCATTTGATGTTTCTAATGGTATGAGTGGTTCGCGCATGGATAACAGCATTATGCTATGAATCAGACATGAATCGTTTTTATTACTTAATGCTTAGTGTAAAGACGACTGTTGAGTTTCCTGGCGCTGGTTCTATAAATAATAACCTACAGGTTTCGTTTACTATCGTACAGTCTTTATTTACAGATTTTTATACAATCGACGCAGTCTTGATACAATTGTATATTAAGCTCACTTTATCTACTCTCCAATTGACATTTTCTTCGCTTTTCAGTACTTATTCTAACGTTTTAACAAAAAAAAAAAAAAAAAAAAAAAAAATTAAAGATTTTAATTTGATTCACAAGTGCAGTTCCTTCTAAGGCCGGAGATTTTTCCGAGTTCTCGATTCTACGACGAATCTAAACATGTGGTCTGCGGCAGACCCCCAATTACCACACGGTGTAATACACGAAACCACAAGGGGCTCACTTTGAAAATAGACGGAAACTAAAAACTCCGGCCTGTTCAATCACTTTCAGAAAAAAGAGAAAAAATAACACTTCTTGTCTACTCGTCGCTGAACTTTCCTGGATGTCAACACGCATTTAGGATAATAACCTGAATAAATTTTCAATCTGCTCCATACAAGTAGGTATTTTGTAATGAAATAAATTACGAATTTAAATTGAATTTCGAAGTGGAAGTGTCGTAGAGTCTGTTCCTTAAATTAAATTTCAGGATGCTTTATGTATGTCTATGTCATCCATTTATTTGAACTTACTGAAGTTATAATTTTTATGTGTTGTTAAGATCATTTCTTCTTTTTTGTAATCATACGAAATAAAGAAATCTTACTAATATACGCAGTCCAGTCACATTAATGTGTCCACCACCTACTTTCGACGCCAACGTGAAATAGCCAATAACAAAAGGCAGGTGGCAGCACATTGTAGTGGAGTGTATATAAAGGATGTCCTAGGCCATCGGAAAGCATTTCAATCGTTGCTGTCCCCCTAATCGTTGTTTTTCGTCCGCTCTGCTGGTGACTATTCTGGCTTTTAACAGGAGGTCACATGATTGTGATTGGACTGTGTATTTTAACACATCAGACACAGATATCAACAAGCGATTACAGCAGGGGATGACCAACACAAATGATCTTGCGGGTCACTTTAGAAAATGCATCATAACTTCGCGTGCCGTATACATAATTCCGCAGGAAGCATATAGAATTATATATCTCCATATAAGATTTAGACCCACTATACACATTTTTTTTCGAGTGAAAAATTGAAACATAACGAGTTATTATCTTTGTGTTTATCTATGTTTACATGTAAGAATAAGAGAAATATAATAATAATGATACTAAACGCACAATGTAAAGAAATACATAACACAAAAAATTAATTATAAAAATATGTAAATATAAACGAAATAAAAAATGAAATCATTAAAAAATATTTATTTTACTAGTGAAATATTTGTTTATCCACTCTTTTTACTTAACTTTTGAAATCGATCTTAATTTCGGTATTTTCACAGCGTAATGGGTGTTACGTCCGTTATGTTTGAGCGGGTTTTGTGTTGGGTCAATTTCATTTTAGAAAAAAACGATTTGCAGGTGTAAGTTGAACCAAAAGTATACCTAACCAAGTTTGACTAAGAGGGTTTGGTCACTGAGGTCACTTAAAGTGAAACATAGAACCTGTTATATTTGATGTTCCAAGATGCGTGCGAACATGAGTATGCAGAACATAATTTAATTATTCTGCCACCTGACAGGTATTAGTTGGGAATTGTACCTGGATTTTGTGAGAAAGTTGTTTTAAAGTATGATCGTTCCTCAAATCGTCACGAGACGGATATCAGTTGGCGCAAACAGTAAAACACCAAAAGCTAAGGGGAATTAAAGCTAAGCTAAATTAAGGGAATGAGACAGAGATATCAGTTCGTATTTTTAGGGTGGTAATTTATTGTGATGATTAATTGTTCATTTTCTTATTTAAAATTGTTAAAATCGAAGACTTTCTGTGTTGTCCATGTATTGCAAACTATATTTCTGTGCCACTTTATATAAATTGTCAATTAAATTATTATGATTCTCTTATGGTTCAAGATGAAATATAAAATGTATTTAAAATCTTTATGGAATTTAACGTATTTTCGTTTTATTTTAATATTTCTTAATATAGTTTTTTTATTTCGTTAGAATAACGATATCGCTATACTTGCAATCTTATATTTCATTGTGCATGTGCTTAATTAAAGGATTCCTTATTACTCATGCGTTTATATTTAAAGAATCTCTGCATACTTTTTTGGGGCATGCTTTTTTGTTTGACTTAATCTCACAACGCATGCGTTTATTTGACTGAAAGTTATTTGCGCATGCGTTAATTACTTGAATCTCTCATTGCGCATGCGCTTTTTTAAATGAATTTTTATGACACGTGATACAAAAACATGAGAAAGAAAAAATGCCTATTTACAAGCTCATATTTCTTTTGTTGTTTAGCGTTCCACAAAAATAATTTTCTTTTATTGTAGGAATATAAATATTAGTTTTCCTTAGAGACCAATATACTGATGATTACGAAATATGTTTATTGTACTGAAATTTTTGTTCATATGTTTTAATTTTTCATTACTGCAAAACACAAATACATAAATAAGTAAGCTAATTTATTGTGCATACTTTTCTGTTTGACTGAATCTCTCACAGCGCATGCGTTTATTTGACTGAAAGTTATATTGAGCGCATGCGTTAGTTAATTGAATCTCTCATTGCGCATGAGCTTTTAAATTAATTTGTATGATACATGATACAAAAACCCAAGAAAGAAAAAAAATGCATATTACAAGCTTATGTTTCTTTTGTTGTTTAGAGTTCTACAAGAATAATTTTTTTTCTATTAGTAGTTATATTAGTTTGCTTAGTGATATTAGTTTTATTTATTATACATATTATATAAAAAACAAAACTAATATGGTTTATTATATATATAGTTTATTATATATTAGTTTTTCTTATATATTAGTTTTCTATAGTGACTAATATTCTGATGATTGCGAATTATGCTTGTTGTACTAATATTTTTGCTTATATGTTTTAATTTTCTATTACTGCAAAGCACAAATGCATAAATAAGTAAGATAATTTGTTCTTATGACTAGAGAATGCCCATGTGAGTTAATTAAAATAGAATCTAACATTTAATGATGTATCTGATACGTCCTTCATTTTTTTTTTCCTACCAAATTGTAGTTTTTTAAAGTTTTAAGCTTGTAGTCATTTCCACCTAATTAAATTATCACGCATTCTATTAGTTTAATTAGGAATGAATTAACTCTTTTAAAAAAATTAAGGAAAAGTGAAACATAAACACACAGTGATTTGATTGATGATGCCGTATAATTATTTCGAGAATTAGATAACAGTTTTCACAGGAAACAGTTTTTTTGCGGATGGAAATTTTGAAACATGATCTGTAGATGTTTCAGTTGTGAATATTTTTTTATATAGACATTTGTCTGTAGGAAGCATCTTTTTTCAAAATATTAAGTTAATTTGATTTATAAATTGGCAAATTGATGTTAAATCAGATTACTCGGATGAATTCAGTTGCGTTTTGTAGATTTTACTTACGGCATGATTTATTACTGTGCCCAAAAAAGTAAGACAGTAAAGTTAAGTTAATTTTTTTTCAAAAATCTTTTTATTTATTGTTCTAAATTTATTTAATAGCCTTCACAGTAATCCCCTCCGGACACAATGCACTTTATGCAAACGTTTTTTCCTATCCTCAATGCATGTTAAAAAGTCATTGGCTGGGATGGCCTTTCAAAGCTCGCGCCGATTCACGTTGAATCTCTTCAATCTACTCAAATCGGTGTCCCCGGAGTGGTCTTTTGAGTTTACTGAATAGCTGAAAGTCGCACGGGGCTACATCAGGGGAATACGGCGGTTTTGAACGATATGGGTTTCATTCTTCGCGAAAATGTCCCGAAGAATCAAAGCAGTGTGAGCTGGCTCATTATCTTAATGCACAAACCAAGAGCTTCGTCAGTTGAGATTGATGGTCGACCAGAGGAATCTTCGTTTTCAACGCGTTCTCTGCCTTCTTTAAACTGTTTATACCACTTGTAAACATTTCTTTCTGATATAGTTTGATCACTGAATGCCTTTTGCAACATTCTATACGTTTCCGGAAATAAAAATTAAACGCAAGTTCTTTGCTTAATTAATTCAGACATTTCAAAAATCGCCGGAAAGCCCTCGCGCCTCGCAAAGCCAAACGTCACTCAAGCACTAATGAATATTTTGACGTCAAATTTCCCACAGATGTCAAGGACGGTGCCAACAACCTAAAAAAAGAAAAAAAAATTGAAAATCCACATGGCCTGGGAATTTAAGTTGAAAATTAGTTTTACTTTTTGGGGCACAGTAATATGTATATATATTCCCACAACGATAAAGAAGACATTAAAAAATCTACAAATTAGGATGAAATAAAATTCATTGATATATAAATTGAAACAGGATACGATTTGCAGTAATTTGTACAGTTAAAATTTATTTTTCTGCTTAATATAATTGTTTTTTGCTCGATGATTTAGAACCGTCTAAGTATTTTTAAAAATAAGTATTCCCATTTTGAATAAATGTATGTTTGCAGTTAAAAAATAACTTCCGGCACTTTCTACAAAAATGGTAAGAATTGAAAACATTTGTTCATAGAGATATAGAGCACAATCAGGCTCAAGCAGTACTTTAATGCACATAAATAGAGAACATTTATTTACAGATATAGAGCACATTCCTACTCAAGGAGTACATTAATGCACAGGGATAGAACACATTCCTACTCAGGAAGTGCATTAGTGCACAGCGATAGAGCACATTCCTACTCAAGGAGTACATTAATGCACAGAGATAGAGCACATTCCTACTCAAGGAGTACATTTATGTATAGAGATAGAGAACATTTATGTATAGAGATAGAGAACATTTATGTATAGAGATAGAGAACATTTATGTATAGAGATAGAGAACATTTATGTATAGAGATAGAGAACATTTATGTATAGAGATAGAGAACATTTATGTACAGAGATAGAGAACATTTATGTACAGAGATAGATAACATTTATGTACAGAGATAGAGAACATTTATGTACAGAGATAGAGAACATTTATGTATAGAGATAGAGAACATTTATGTACAGAGATAGAGAACATTTATGTACAGAGATAGAGAACATTAATGTATAGAGTAATGTATAGAGATAGAGAACATTAATGTATAGAGATAGAGAACATTAATGTATAGAGATAGAGAACATTAATGTATAGAGATAGAGAACATTTATGTACAGAGATAGAGAACATTCCCGCTCCGAGGCCATTCACACACCGTGGCCATGCACATCGGAGATAGAGTACATTCATTCATATAAAGTACATTCATACTCCAGGAATATATTCCTGTACAGAGATAGGGCACATTCATGCACAGAGATGGAGTACTTTCACGCATAGAGATATAGGATATAGGACATAGGACATATACCTTTACAAAGACAGAGCGCATTCCTACTCAAGGAATGCATTCATGCACAGAGTTAGGACACATTTATGGTTAGATATAGATACACAGGCAGGACCGGATTTTCCTATAGGCTAACTAGGCGTCAGCCTAGGGCCTCAAGATCCAGAGGGGCCTACATTCTAATTGTTAGCAAAATTAGAAAGACTATTCTAAAAACAATAAACATTAAAACGGATTTGGATTAATTAAAGTTAACCATTTTTAACCATTTTTGGTTTAGTTTAAACTTAAAATTCCTAATAATAAATACTTAAACTTTAAATGCGAATTATTATGAAATAAATTTTTCTGAATTGAATTTGCTTTAATCTTCAACGTATTGAATGTATTTAATTTAATCTGATAATTTTGATTGCATATTTTATTTTCGTAGTCAAAGATTTTTTATTATTTGAATTTTGTTTCTTTGTAAATGTTGTGTGGTATGTTTGATGAGTTATTGTTACAAGTGCTATATAGAGTGCTGAGAATAAATGTCCAAATAAGTGTTATCGACTATTATCCGTGCCACGTTTTTTATAAAGATTAGTACCAAACACAACATGTTTCATTTAACATATTGTGCTTGGTACTATTATATCACAGTAATTATTATCTCTCATGTAATTTACAAACTTAAAAATGGGAGGTGAAGGGCCTCATAAGTGGAATAGCCCCTGGGCCTCTTTTCATCTAAATCCGGCCCTGCATACAGGATTTGTTACACTATACCGACTTTTTAGTAACTCACAAATGAACCAATACTCCCAAGAGTGCCATTTGGGGGTTCGCACCGTCCACATTTAAGCCGATTGTAAAACATTCCGGCCTATAGATTAGTCCAGCTCGTTTATTCCACATGCACAGAAACATTAAAACCAAGCACCGTCGATTTTGAAATGTAACGCACCATCTACAAATTCGTTTTAACCCTGTGCTTATAAGTGTAATATAGATATTGTAGATATAATTAAAAAAAGAAATTTGCAAATTTAACATGATATAACCAGATTAGACCACAAAACATATAAAATAGCAAAGCACGAAGTGAACTACGATATCCTTTTTTTTTTTCTTGTAATTTTATTTTAACACAACAAAAAAAAAAAGAAAAAAAAGAAAAGCTTGCAGGATTTGATAGCATGAAAATCTGGCGGCAAAAAATAAGTTATATTTTATTAAAAAAATAAGAAGAATTTTTCGTAATTTATGGCTACGCATTTATTAAAAGATGAATATTTCAAGGAAATAAAAGTTTGACTTCTAACTATTATAATTTTACAATTTCAGGAAATACAAACAGATAAATCTCTAACTATTATTTCTACAAACAATCATCTCGTCGAGATTCTAGTTTTCAACAAATCTCTCTATGATAATAGCATAAAATGAGGTCAAATATTCCTTTCTAAAATTGAAAATGCTTATTTTACATGTAGGTTTTCATATATGAACATATGTTGAAAAATAAGATTTTGCTCTTTAATATTTTCACTAAAAATATTTAATGTTAAACAAGAAATGATTCTTACAAAATCTTTTTCTCCTATACAAATTCTTTTAAAATTAAAAGATACAAAAAAAAAAAAAAGGAAAAATTGGAAACTAGAATTATTTAACTTAGAAAACAAAATTAACTCGCAACTTTTTGCAATTTTCAAGTGTTCATATTGAACATAATTAATAATTATAAACTAGTAGTTAATTAATATTTATTCTGAATATTCTAATTGAAAACTGTTGAATCAGAAAAAGATATCTTTGAGAAATTTTGACGAAGTCTGTAAAAAATATGTTTTTATAAATATTTTTTATATATGAATTTATGTTGAAAAATATAATTTTGCTTTATAATATTTCCACTAAAAATATTTAAGATTAAACAAAAATATGATTCCTACAAAATATTTTCCTTTATAGAAATTCTCTTGAAATTAAAAATTAAAAAAAAATCAAACAGAATTAAAAATTTGAAAGTGGAATTATTTAACTTAGAAAACAAAACGATCTCTCAATTTTGTTCTTAACAAGTATGCATATTGAAAATAATTAATAATTATCAATAGATATAACTGATTAATAATTATTCTGAATATTTTAACAGAAAATTGATGTATCAGAAATAGATATCTTTGAGAAATTTTGACGAAATCTGTAAAACTATATTTTCAGAAATATTTTTTTTTATATATGAACTTATGTTGAGAAACATTATTTTGCGTTATAATATTTCCATTGTAAATATTTAATGTACACATACAAAATATTTTCCTTCTATACAAATTCTTTTGGTATTAAAATTAAAAAAAAAAAAAAAACGAATAAAATTTAAAATTTGAAACTAGAATTATTTATTAATTATTTACAGATATCTTTGAGAAATTTTTAACGAAATCTATAAAACTATATTTTAATAAAAGACAAGCAAAATAATTTTATTGAAATTAATATAATAAAAAAATATGAAATATTATTGGAGATATTATATAAATGGAAAAATTTATATTCTGAGATGAATGGGCTTTCGTTCTTTTCCGTCCTTAAAAGTGACCAAAGTTGATAGTGACACAAACAGATATCCATGAGAAATTTTGACGAAATCTGTAAAACTACTACTGTCTCCAATACGTAAGACCAATTTTCAATTTAAAATTCCCGGTGTTTATCAATTTCAATTTTTTTTTCTTTTATATGTTGCTGGCACTGTCCTTGACATCTGTGGGAATATTCATTAGTGTTTCAGTTACGCTTGGCTTTGTGAGACGATAAAACGGATTCCGGTGATTTTTGAAATGTCTGAATTCATTGAACGAAGAACCTACATTCAATTTTGTTTGCGGAAATGTGTAGAATATTGCAGTAGGTATTCGGTGAACATACCTATGTCGGAAAGAAATGCTAAAAGTGGTATAAACAGTTCAAAGAAGGCAGAGACGCGTTGAAGACGAAGAGCCCTTTGAGCGACCATGAAGCTCCTGTCCAAATAATTAAAGATTTGGTGCTTGCAAACCGTCTATTTTCAATTAGAGACATTGCTCATGACGTCGGAATTTCAAAAGGATCGGTCAATTCCATTTTGGGCCTCAAACGCGTCAAATCTCTATTGGTACCAAAAATACTCAATGTGCCAGCTCACACTACAATGATTCCTCGTGATGTTTCCCCCACAAATGAAACCCCTATCTTTCTACCAACCACCGTATTCCCACCGTGCAAATTCTGGCTATTCCCTAAACTCAAATCACCACTCGGGGACACCGTTTTGAATCGACTAAAGAGATTCAACGTCAATCGCGACCGCTTTGAAGGCCATCGCTGCCAATTGACTTCTTAGCATTCATTCAGGATTGGAAAAAAAGTTGGCATGAGTATATTGTGTTCGGAGGGGATTACTTTGGAAGAAAAAAATTGGTCTTACTTTTTGGGCACAATAGTAGAATTTAATAAAAGACAAGCAAAATAATTTTATTGAAATTAATAGAATAAAAAAAAATATAAAAATATTATTGGTGAGATTCTATAAATGGATAAATTTATATTCTGAGATGAATGGGGTTTCGTTCTTTTCCATAATGCGATGCCACGAAATGTGACCAAAGTATTATGTTCCATGTTCCCTGGACATTGAAATTCAACTTGTGTAAAATGAACACAGATTTCCTTAATGGATTTCCCCTGCACTTTTAAAATGTCCTGCACATACTAGATGTATCCCTTTATCCTTCACCGTTGCATAGGAGATATCCTTTCACATGTGTCAAAAATGCATCATCAGATCAATACGGCCGAGAGGCGTAACATTTGTTCCAATGTATTCGAATATAGAATACGTTCGAAGAAATGGCGAATTTCCTATATTCCCTTTTTTCTGTGTGTTTTTTTCCAAATGAAACACATATTTTGTGGAAAAACAAACAGCCAAGTCTGCATTTTGTTGTGGAAAAATACCATCTTAAGCTGCTGGTTATTGCAATTGCCTTTCTGTGAACAATTTCTACAGGATGAGCTGGTGGTTGACAGCTGCTAGTTTTATTTCGATTCCCTGCCATACCCTGTGTGGCATGAAATATATGTTTTCTGGATTTTAGAAGCATAGATAAATTTTATATGGATAATAGTCGTCGTGCATCGAAATTATAATAAAAAAAAATTAAAAAAAAAAATGAATTTTGAATTAATCTATACGATAAGTATATTTACATTTTCAACTAGGATATAACAAATATATTTTATATATTACCTGCAATACTTATTATATACAGGGTGGTTATAATTAAAATCCCACTTTCAAAATGCTGTAAAAAAGAACCACTCGTTCCAATGAGTTCAAATTTGAACTGAAAATAAGTATCTTCATTTTAAATTTGAACTCATTTGAAAAAATTTGAAATAGTGCGGTATCATAAAAGTCCCAAAGTGTATTAATAGAGGACTCTAAGCGACATAAAGAAAGTGAATTCGACTGTTAGTGATATTTTAAATCGAAATGACAATTTATTTGGCATGAGTTGTGCATTAAACCAATTGTAGTGTTCAGTGTGCTTGATTGTTCGACGAAATCTGTGAAACTATATTTTAATAAAAAGACAAACAAAATATTTTTATTGAAATATATAGAAAAAATATATAATATTATTGCAGAGATTATATAAACGTAGAAATTTATATTCTGAAATGAATGGGGTTTCATACTTTTCCATAATGTGATGCCATGAAATGTGACAAAAGTTGACAGTGACCAAAACAGATATCGTTCTGAAATTTTGACGAAATCTGTAAAACTTTATTTTAACAAAATACAAGCAAAATAATTTTATTGAAATTAATGGAATAAAAATAATATAAAATACGGACGAGATTATATGCATGGAGAAATTTATATTTTGAAATGAATGGGGTTTCGTTCTTTACCATAATGTGATGCCACGAAATGTGACCAAAGTATTATCTTCTCAGTTTGTTCCCTGGACATTGAAATTCAACTTGTGTAAAAGGAACACAGATTTCCCTTAATGCATTTCCCTGCCTTTTAAAATGTCCTGCACCTACTAGATGTATCTCTTTATCCTTCGCCATGGCAAAGGAGATATCCTTTCACATGTGTCAAAAATGCATCAACAGATCAATACGGCTGAGAGGCGTAACATTTGTTCCAATGTATTCGAATATACAATACGTTCGAACAAATGGCGAGTTTCTATATTTCCTTTTTTTTTTGTGTGGAGTTTTCCAAATGAATACATATTTTTTGGGAAAACAAACAGCCCTGTCTGCATTTTGTTGTGGAAAATACCATCTTAAGCTGCTGGTTGTTGCAATTTGCTTTCTGTGAACAATTTCTACAGGATGTGCTGGTGGTTGGCAGGTGCTAGTTTCATTTCGATTCGCTGTCAAACCCTGTGTGGCATGAAATATATGTTTTTCTGGATTTTAGAGGCATAGAAAAATATTTTATATGGATAATAGTTATTGTGCATCAAAATTACAAAATAAAAATCGAAAAACATATTTTGAATGATTCTATACGTTAAGTTTATTTACATTTTAAATTAGGATATAACAAGTATATTGATATATTTCGTGCAATACTTTAAATACATTGTAAAAAATGTGAAATCAGTTCTTTAAAAATATGCATGATGATTATAACTAAAGTCCCACATTCAAACTGCTGCAAAAAAAGAACCACCGTCACAAAAGTTCAAATTTGTACTGAAGATACTTGAAGATGGGAAACGGTACTGCTTCAAAAAAGGTTACAAAGTATCTTAAGCGGGCGTAAAAAAAAGTGATTTCGGCTGCTAGTGATATTTTGAATCGAAATTACAATGTATTTCGTAGGAGCTGCACATTAAACCAACTGTAGTGTTCAATGCGCTTGATTTCTCAAAGTTCTCCACTTGTTGACTATTATCCTGAGATGTTCTTAACTTGATATTGCTGTAATTCAGAGATGGCCAACCTTGAATTTTTTTTCCGTCCCGTGAGATTTATCACACTTACAAAATGTATTTATTTTATAATGACCAAAGTAGTGAAAATGAATATATTAAAAATACATTATGAGTGTTTCGACACAAATACCAAAATTAACTGTCAAAATTGTGAGAAAAAAATTAACTTAGATTTTAAAATAATATTCATTTTTATATTTCATTTATATTTATATATTTTTCATATTATGTTTTAGTGTTCTATATTTCTTTACAATGTGCGTTTAGTATCATTATTATTAAATCTATGTTTACTACATGTAAGAATAGTAGTAAACACAAAAAAAATAACTCATTAGGTTTCAATTTTTTACTGCAAAAAATGTCTATAATGAGTCTAAATCTAATATGGGAATATATAATTTTATATGCGGCAAGCGAAGTTATAATGCATTTTCAAAAGTGACCCACAAGATTATTTGTGTTGGCCAACCCTGTTGTAATTGCTTGTTCATATTTGCTGTGTCTTATATTTTAAATTATTACTAAGATTTCTCTACTTCTGTGTTGGAACAAAATAGTCTAATAAATCGTATAATTACAAAAACAAGGAACATAAAAAAAAAAATTTTTTTGAAGTCAATTCCTACTTTTCCCCCTCTGTATTGCAGAAAGTCCTTTATAAATAACTTTCGTTAAATTCTTAAAGTTTATCTGGCGCCATCTATGGGTAGATATATGCAATTTAAATCTAAAAATAACGAAAATTAATGAATTAAATTTAACTACTGAATTAATATTTGAAAAAAATTGTATTTAACAACAAGTGTCGTCCACTACAAGTTCAAAAAAATGTATTAGAACTTGAGTGGATGGATAAAAGTATTTTATGAACGATTGAAAATTTCAACAAGATATATATAGGGAGAGTGTGAGCTAATGGAAGGAATTGAAAATAAGCGTCATCAAATGATCTCAACAACAAATAAAAATTCTAATTTCAGTGAATTCAAATCGAATGTATGACAAAGATATTCATGAAGCATCTCGAAGTTTAATTTAAGTAACATGCTCTACGACGCTTCAACTTGGAAATTCAATTTAAATTCGTAATTTATTTCATTACAAAACGTCACTTACACGGAGTAGGTTGAAAAATTTATTCAGATTTTAGTCCAAAGTGCATGTTGACATCCGGGAGCTTTTAGCTCTTCAATTCTCAGGTGAGAGTTTCTGAAGTGGAGTCGCTTGATAAAAGTCAAGATTGTGTTATTTAACATGGATGTACGACAGGATCGATAATGAGAGTGGCAAATAATTTCTTGTTAAAGGAAAAGAAACTCTGTTACAAAATTTACCTTTATTATTTCTGATACATTTAATCTTAAAAACACGTATAGAAAACGTGCACGGACACGAGTAACTCTAGCCCCACAACGCCCTACGATCTTATTCGATGGAGACCTACGGTTTAAATTGGATTCCGAGCGACTACAAACATCCACGGCACCGCCGGGATCTGAACACGAAACTTGTGGTACCGAGCGCCAGAGCGCTGGACACCAGATCCCCCAAAAATTATGGTGCCATGACTAGGATTTAACTGTATATCATTGAAGTAATTCCCGGACATTTGTGTTGGCCACCCCTGCTGTAATTGCTTGTTGATATTCGCTGTGTCTGATGTGTTAAATTATTATTAAGATCTCTCCATTTCTGTGTTGGAACATGATGAAACATGTAACGATCTGAACAACAAATAAAAATTGAAACTGCAGTCAATTCAAATCAAATGCATGACATAGATTTATGAATATTTCCTGAAGTTTAATTTAAGTAACATGCTTGACGACACTTCCCCTTGGAAATTCAATTTGAATTCGTAATTTATTTCATTACAAAACGCCACTTACGCGCAGCAGGCTGAAAAATTTATTCAGATTCTTATCCTAAATGCGTGTTGACATCCGGGAGCTTTTAGCTCTTCCATTCTCAGGTGAGAGTTTCTGTAGTGGAGTCGCTTGATAAAAGTCAAGATTGCGTTATTTAACATGGAGGTACGACCGGATCGATAATAGCAGTGGAAACAATTCCTTGTTGTAGGAAAAGAAACTCTGTTACAAAATTCATCCTTCTGATACATTTGATCTTTACACAAATAAACTTATGCTGAAGTACAACTTTAAATTTTTAATTTAAATGTATATCGTTGAAAGAATATCGATCGAATAAATGATGATGACTACTTTTCAATCGTGTTGGATTTGCTTTTTTATTAGTTTTCTTATTTTTTTTTTAAATGATTATTTTATATTGATATTAAATATTGAAAAAAAAAGTTTAAATTCCATAAAGATATTACAAAAAAAAAAATTTTTTTTTGTTCTAATCATCAAACAGCCTCATAGTGGGCCTACTGGCTGCACCGACGTTTCTAGACAATAGATGATGTATTTTTAAAGGGTAGGATTGCCAGCCGTACTCCCAACGCTGTATAGTTATATTAGACCGGGACCTACGGTTAAAAGTGGATTACGAACCACTACAAACATCCATGTCCCGCCAGGACTCTAATCGAAACCTGTGGCACCGAGCGCCAGTCACTCTGACATCAGGCCCGAATTTTAATAGGATGTTCCAAAAAGAAGTGTATAATATTCATACATGTGATATAAATATAAATATATAATGCATAAAATATAAATTATAATATATTTGGACATTCTGGATATAAATGTGAATATATTTTTAATATTTATCATAATCTAGTTTTAATTTTTATCATAATAGTTACTCTTTATCATAATCTAGAATTTTAATTTGAACCAGTTACTTAAACACAATATGAAAAATATTTAAACAATACATAGGAAGTAAAAGACCATTTTAAAAACATTAAACATTCTAATTATAGTCATTTAAATTCTATTAAGTATTTTCTCTCTGTGTTATTTTAAAAATTCAACAAACAATTGACTTAGTTAATCGATGCTTACCTGATTACAATTTTTAATTAATTTTACTAATTAATTTACGTTTTTTATTTAAGATATTAAAATAAGTAAAGCAAAAAAAACAGTAGAGTAATGATTTCATTATTAGTAAATGAAAAATAACCTAAACCATCGGTCAAATAAAGGGACTTATTCGAATTTGGCTTATTTATTCCTTAAAGCAATTTTTAACTTAGTTTACATAATTAACTTCAGTACATTTTAATTCAATTTCGAGTGTTTCATTTAAAACTAACTCAAAATTCATTTTCAAAGTAATTTTAACGAAAAGAAACTCCGGTTAAAGTTGATCAATTAACTCCATAAACTTTGATTTTTTTTTTTTTTTTATAAATTTTCCATTTAAACTGATGCTAAAGTCATTTTAAAACAGTTTTTTTAAGAAAAGTTTTTTCTTTATAAATCTTAAATTTCCGTGTGTTGTGTTTAAATGAATCCGCTACAAACAACTGCAAGTTGAATGTTTAAGTTTATGCTACATTTAAGTTAGAATAATAGGAACTTAAAAATTTTCTAAATTGTTGGGAATACTTACTTAACAAGAGTTGGAAAATGTTTAATTATTTGCAGAGCAATGACTAATAGTTGTCAATTTCAATTAATTTAATTTAAATCCTTTGAATTTTTGTAAGTGGTTGAAATTCTTTAAATTGATATGACACAAATAAAGGTTGATTTAAATTAATTTCAAAATAATTGCTAATGAAAAAAAAAAGATGAAAATGAATTATTTCCAAACTTTGATGTATTTTTAAAATTCTCTAAAATTCATTTCAAACTAATGCAAAATTCATTTTTAAAGTAACTTCTAAAAAAATTGTTTTTTTAAAAAAATATTTATTTTTCAATGAAAGTGTACAAATTAATCTAATAAAATTTAATTAACCTATTTAAGGAGGCCAAATGATGGCCGAGTGACTTGAAATAGATCTGGCGTTCGATGCCACAGATTTCTGGTTAGAGTCCATAGGTGCTATGGGTGTTTGTTATGGTTCTAGCAATCCACTTTAAACAGTATATCCTTGGAGTCTACTATGATAGTAAGAGCGTTGGACGTAGGGCTGGCAATCCTAGCCAGTAAAAAGAAAAACATATTCTGTCTCGAAATCTGCCAATAGGCAGACAGCCTTATATCCACCATAGAGCTGTTGCGTTAATGATGAAAATGATGATGAATACATTTAAATTTTATATAATTTACAGTAAAAGTTACTAAAATAGAGCATGAAAAGTTTCAAAAAGGGTGCTGAATAATTGCCATTATTTACATAGCAATAGTAATATAGCTATAATTTTTGGATTTTTATAAATTTTTTTAAATGTTAATAAATAATAATAGTTAACAAATAACGAAGGAAACCCAATATGCGCTTGGAATGTGATCCAGTGTTAATTTATATACAAAATATTCAAATCAAGCTATATAATCTTTTATTTTGAATCTGTAAACCAGGTTTTCGTTTTTAATAAAACACTTACTCTATCTATATAATGAAGAATATCTATCTAATGAAGAATCTATATATAATGAATCTATATAACAAGAATAAATGTCTCGTTTATAATCATTTATTTTCCATTCGGTTTATTAAATGATTCTTTCGATTAGCATAATATAATTGTATAGCATAATATTATTCTGTTCGGTGCAGCCCTAAACCTATAATAATTTATTATAGGTTTTTATTTGTATTTTTCTCCAGGCTAAACAGACTAGGACCTGCAGTTTAAAGTGGATTCCGAACCACTGCAAACATACATAGCAATTTTATTAACTCGAATATTTTATATAGATTTAGGACTAATATAGAATTTATCAGAAATTTGGGTTAAATGACGCGGGATTTCAAGAAATATTAATAAATGAATAGTATGAAAAAATTGAAAAGCAAACTCTATAAAGGGTGTCCTGATGGCCAATTGGCTAGC
The DNA here is from genome assembly GCA_021605095.1 of Caerostris extrusa. NCBI lineage: Eukaryota > Metazoa > Arthropoda > Arachnida > Araneae > Araneidae > Caerostris > Caerostris extrusa. Next base: position 9,467 of record BPLR01019187.1, on the reverse strand, counting down.
CCTCTGGCCATTGGTACTACATGGTTCAGTTCGAAAATGACGGTAGCATGGATGTTATTAATGGTTCACGTTAATTTCCTGGTCTAATCAGTCCAAAGTGTGCAAAAATGACTGTAAAGCGACAAACCAAACCATCTTCTTGAACATTTTTATAAGTAGGCATATTATGACGATATCAGATTCTCTTTATGATGATGATATTATGGCAGAAAGTTTGAGATCGTTTCAATTGAGGTTGAACATTTTAGTGATAGCTTGATTTTAAAAGAATATCCACAAAAATGGCATTTTGAGCCATTCACACTCTTCTTTCGAACCCCACGGAAGGATGCTCTAGTCCAGGGGTCTCCAAACTTTCCAGATTTAGGGCCATACTGTTTACTCCAGTAAATACCAAGGGGCAAAATCGTTTTAATTTTTCTACCATTATCTATAATTTCTAGAGCAGTTATCAGTACGCTCTGAGCAAGCATTAAATGATTAGATTGATTAACATAAAATACAAACTATTGTCATGAAAAATCACAGTTACACAAATCTCATTAGTATATAGGGTTAGTGGATACCCATTTTATTCGCGTTAATTTAAATTTTCCGTTTCTGAGGGATTTTCAGGATAAAAATCATATGTTCGATTCAGGATATATACATTCCAAACATCGATATACATACATATGCGATACTCTTTACCCCAACATAACTACCGGGGGTGGGATATTTACTAGTTTATAATGTTAGTGGTTCATTTCAATTATTTGCTAGTTGTTATGCTTCAGTTAAATTTTCTGCGCATTATGTTTGTCATTAAGCTTTATCTAGCAAGTCAATAAAACCGATCTTATTATAATTCTGTGTTTTTTATCCAACTTATTACAGCAATAATAAGCTCAGTTTCATCGTTATGAATTGATGATATTATGGGCCGTAGTTTGGAGACCCCTGCTCTAGTCAAATGAGGTTGAACATTTTAATAAAAACTTGAGTTTAAAAGAATATCCAGCCCATGAAAATCACACTTTGACTTTTATTTTATAACAGCCCAAGGAGTGAAAATCAATGTATTAAAAATACATTATGTGTGCATCCATATATTAAAAAATTAACTGCCGAAATTATCATCGAAAAATTAACCCATATTCTTTTCTTATCACCTATTTTCGCCAAACTGTACTCTCCTATCGTCGCCAAACCCATCAATCGTCGCCATTTTTACCATTCTCGTGGAAACTCTTTTTCAATTAAAATAATTTTTAGGGATGCAAATATTTGTTTTGATAATCTAACTTTTTAAAAACAGTCAAAATTTTTTTTTTTTCTAATTTCAAACAAATTTATTAAAAAAATATTTATATTAAGCAAAAATATATACATTATTATTATATAAGTATTATAAATACATTATCTGCTTCAATTTATGTATTCAAATTTTATTTCATCGAAATTGAGAAAAAAATTTTTTTGAATGTTTTCTATTATCCACTTTCGCCATATATAATCTTGTTCTATCTTTGAATAAAAAAAATACTTTTATTCATCCACTCAAGTTCAAATACGTTTTTAAACTTGAAATGGATGACACTATTCTAATACAGTTTTTTCAAATATTAATTTTTTAAAAATTTAATTAATTAATTTTTTTTTAATCATAAGTTGCAAAAATCTAAACAATTAGATTAAGTAGAAAGAAAAACTTTAAAAAATGTAATCAAAATTATTTATTTTTTCTTTATATTTAAAAAAAATGATCAATTTTATTTCGTCATGTTTTGTTTTTATATTACTTGTTTAATAATTCTTCATTTCTGTGGGATATCTATTCATAAATCATGCCAAAAGAAAAATCTACAAAACTCAATTTAATTCATCCGAGTAATCTGATTTAACATCAATTTGGCAGTTCATAAATTAAATTAACTTAATACTGTGAAAAAGATCTTTACTACAGGCAAATGTCTGTAGAAAAAAATTTCTACAACTGAAACATTTACAGATCATGTTTCAAAATTTCCATCCACAAAAAAAAAAATGTTTCCTGTGAAAACTGTTATCTGATTCTTCAAAATAATTATACGGCCTCACCAATCAAATCGTTGTGTGTTTATGTTTCACTTTTCCCTAAATTTTTTAAAAAGAGTCATTCATTCCTAATTAAACTAATAGAATACATGATAATTTAATTAGGCAAAAATGACTCCAAGCTTAAAACTTTAAAAAACTGCAATTTGGTAGGAAAAAAAAATGAAGGACATATCAGATATATCATTAAATGTTAGATTTTATTTTAATTAGCTCACATGGGCATTCACTCGTCATAAGAAACAAGTTATCTTACTTATTTAAGCATTTGTGCTTTTCAGTAATGAAGAATTAAAACATATAACAAATATTTCAGTACAATAAATATATTTCATAATGATCATCAGAATATTCGTCCCTAAGGAGAACTAATATTTATATTCCCATAATAGAAAAAAGATTATTGTTGCAGAACTCTAATCAACAAAAGAAATGTGAGTTTGTAATACGCAATTCTATCTTTCTCATGCTTTTTAATACGTTTTATTAGTTTCACCTGTTTGTTTGTTTGTAACTGACTCTTTGGGCTCGATTTTGCCCTACTTTAAGAGATTCGATTTAATTTAAACGTTGTAGACTTATCAAGGACCGACGACAATAAAATATTTTGATAAGTTTATTATCTCATCATGATTAGGATCGTCAGGATGAGTGATTTTATTTTAACTTATGAAGAGCAATTTAGCCGCTGTAAATGAAAGTACCTAAGACATTCAAACCTACGTGAGACAGTGCCACAACGGATAACACGCCTGACTACGGATCAGGAGATATCCTGGCTGGCTGGACCTACTCGCATTTAGCTTTTGTTTTAATCACAATTTAATTATTGTAAGAACTATAGTTCCAGTACTCCGTACCGGGACCTCATTTAAATATTATAATTTAAAAACACGCTTTTAGAGTTAATCAAAGTAAAAAATAAACTAAAAACTAAAAACTAAAAGAGTAAAAAATAAATTATAATTTAAAAAATAAAATAGTTTAAAAACTGAAAAAACCACGCTTTTAGAGTTAATCAAACTAAAAAGTAAAAAATAAATTATAGTTAAAAAAAAAAAAAAAACCACACTTTTAGAGTTAAAAACTAAAAAGTAAAAAATAAATTATAGTTTAAAAAAATAAAAAAACACGCTTTTGAGTTAATCAAACTAAAAAGTAAAAAATAAATTATAGTTTAAAAAAATAAAAAACACGCTTTTAGAGTTAATCAAACTAAAAGTAAAAAAAAAAATTATAGTTTAAAAAAAAAATAAAAAAACACGCTTTTAGAGTTAATCAAACTAAAAAGTAAAAAATAATTGTTCACATAAGAATAAAATGACTGACGAGAAAAATGAATGTCACTGTTCTAAAAGCGTGCGTGGGGTGCTCGATATCAATCGTTATAATTTTTCACTAGTTTCATTCCGAATGCAGAGTTAATTTAAAAATTGATACAAAGCACCCCACGCTTTTAGAACAGTGACATTCATTTTCTCGTCAGTCATTTTATTCTTATGTAACAATTATTTTTACTTTTTTTAGTTTGATTAACTCTAAAAGCGTGTTTTTTTAGTTTTTTTTAAACTATAATTTTTATCATATGTCACACAAATTCATTTAAAAAAGCGCATGCGCATTGAGAGCTTCAGTTAACTAACGCATGCGCAAAATGGACTCAGTTGAATAAACGCATGCGCTGTGAGAGATTCAGTCAAACAAAAAAGTATTCAGGTATTCTTTAAATATAAAAGCATGAGTAATAAGAATTCTTTAATAAAGCGCACTTCGCAATGAAAAATAAGATCACAAGTATAGCATTAGCGTTACTCTAACGACATAAAAACACTCTATAAAGAAACAATAAAATTGAACAAAAATACATTCCATTCCATAAATATCTTAAATGCAATTTATAATTCATCTACAAATATAACAGAATCATGGTATTTAAATATACTATCTTGACCAGGGGCAAACAGGGGCCAGCCTTGAATATTTTTCTAGCCAGTAAGATGTATCACACTTTTACAAAATATGTTTTTTTTTTATAATGGCCAAAGAGGTGGAAACCAGTGTATTAAACAAATACATTATGTGTGCATCCCTACTATACTTTCAAAATTTAACTGCCGAAATTTAAGAAAAAATTAACTTTGATTTTAAAATAATATTCTTCCGAATATATGACATACTGTCTCTTTTTTATGAGTTAACAGTTATGAGTTCGCAGAATAATTAAATTATATTCTGCGAGCTCATGAGACGCGCGCATGTTGGAACACCTAATATAACAGGTTCTATGTTTCACTTTATGTGACCTCAGTGAGGCAATTACCATCCACAGATAATCACAGTTGTGTTGATAGCAGAGCAAACCAGACTCTTAGTTGAAGTTGACAGCGCTGTTGGTTCAACTTAAAATCGAAGATAACATGCGAATCATAACATCGAAACACATCATAACCTGCGAATCGTTTTTTTTTTCTGAACATGAAATTGACCAAACAAAAAACACGCTCAAACGTAACGGACGCCAACCTGCAATACCCATTACGAGGTGCAAATACGCAAAATAAAATCGATTTGCAAAAATAAGTGAAATAGTGGAGAAACAAATATCGTACTAGTAAAAAAATATTTTTAATGATTTCATTTTTTTTATTTCGTTTATATTTGTATATTTTTTATATTTCCTTTTTAGTGTTATATATTTTTTACAATGTGCGTTTAGTATCATTTTTATTATAGTACCTAAGTTTATATGTAAGAATAATAGTAAACGCAATACTAATTACTCATTATGATTCAATTTTTCATTCCAAAGAATGTCTACAGTGGGCCTAAATCTAATAGGGGATCTATAATTTTATGTGCAGCTCGAAAGTTAGGATGCATTTCCAAAGTGGCCCATGAAATCATTTGGGTTGGTCTCCCTTGCTCTAGTCTATGGATTTCTAATCTGTAACTAATAATCTATCTGTATCGTCGCCAAATCTATCACCTATTCTCGCCAAACTCCTACCTATCGTCGCCAAATGCATCACCCATCGTCACCATTTTATTTTTAAAGCAAGAACCATTGTTTCAAGGGTAGAAGTATGAACAGTTAACTGTGAACAGTAACTATGAACAGTTAACTATTATCAATTAAATTAAATTAGAACATTTTATTCAGATTCAAATTTAAAATGAACAACAATAAATATTATTTTGACGTAATGAGATTTTGCCTTTTGAATACTCAGACTCTTTTGATGAGGAATCTAAAATATCTTATAGATGGGTCTTTACAAAGATTGAAGATGACATTCCACAAGCTCTATTAATGTATGGAAAAAATAAATTAGCTTATTATATTTACTAAATTTAGTTATTTCCATATGAGCATTATATGAAATATGAGATATTGAAAGTTGTATTTAAACTTGAAATTGTTTTTGTTTGAAAAATGATTTCCCACTTACCCAATAATGTACATCGTGAGGCTTGAAGATGTATGTTATATAGAATAAAAAACTACATTCCAAAACCTTATGTAGAGATTATATAGATGTTGCTTATGTATAGATTAATGTAGGGAGTATGTAGATATAGCTTACGTATAGATTAACGTAGAGAGGTACGTAGAGATTGCTTACGTATAGATTAATGTATTGATTATGTACAGATTTCTTACGTATTGATTAATTTATAGATTAATGTAGAGAATATGTAGAAATTGCTTACGTATTTTTAATATATAAATTAATGTAGAGAATATGTAGAGATTTCTTACGTATTTTTAATGTATAAATTAAAGTAGAGAATATGTAGAGATTGCTTAAGTAGAGATTAATGTAGAAAATATGTAGAGATTAATGTAGAAAATATGTAGAGATTAATATAGAGATTGCTTATGTAGAGAATATGTAGAAATTGCTTATGTAGAGAGTATGTAGATTGCTTATGTAGAGAGTATGTAGAGATTGCTTACGTATTGAATAATGTATAGATTAATGTAGACATTGCTTATGTAGAGAGTATGTAGAGATTGCTTACGTACTGAATAATGTATAGATTAATGTAGAGATTGCTTATGTAGAGATTAATGAATAGATTATGTACAGATTGAATACGTATTGATTAATTTATAGATTAATGTAGAGAATATGTAGAGATTGCTTACGTATTTTTAATGTATAAATTAAAGTAGAGAATATGTAGCGATTGAATATGTAGAGATTGCTTACGTATTGAATAATGTATAGATTAATGTAGACATTGCTTATGTAGAGAGTATGTAGAGATTGCTTATGTATTGAATAATGTATAGATTAATGTAGAGATTGCTTACCTATTGAATAATGTATAGATTAATGTAGAGATTGCTTACCTATTGAATAATGTATAGATTAATGTAGAGATTGCTTATCTATTGAATAATGTATAGATTAATGTAGAGATTGCTTATGTAGAGATTAATGAATAGATTAATGTAGAGAATATGTAGATTGCTTATGTAGGGAGTATGCAGAATTGCTTAATGTATTGAATAATGTAGAGATTGCTTATGTAGAGATTAATGTAGAGATATTTGTATCCGCTCAAAACACCATTAATTAACTAGGGCGAAATTTTATTTTTAATTTCTTATATAAAACGCTTTAGAAAATATTTTTTACGGATATTATTTAATAAAAGTTTTAAAAGCATTTTATAGTCTAATACTTTTATACAGAAGAACCATTTATAATGCTTCAAACGCTGCATTAACCTATTCTGGCAATCCCGAGTATACTAGCATTTCATATTTCTATGATTTTCGGAACGCAAATAATTATTTCGTATCTAATATTTCTATGTTTTCGGAGTGCCACAAGGTAACTCGGACGAAATTCTATTTTTAATTCCAGATTATTATATAAAATGTTTAATAAAATATATTTTGTACATGTCATTTATTAAAAATTTTTAGTATTATATTGACTTTTTAACAGCAAACAGATATCTTTGATATCTTTATTCTTTTTAATTTGAGCTTCTGCAATTAATTTTGCTAAGTGAAAAAAAAAAAATGTTTTGAGTACCTAAATGAAAGTATTATGTTAGATGTTAAAAAAGAAAGTTGTTGTTAGAAATTTATCAGAAATATTTACCCATATATAATAAGTATGCTTGAAACACAACAAAAAAAAAAAAAACCTCCTTTGACCTTCTTTTGAAAAAATGGCTTCATTATGGTAAAAGGCAGAAAGTCGTGTAAACAACTAAATTCAAATACAAGATAATTATAATTAAAGTCCCACATTCATAATGTTGCAAAAAAAGAACCATGTTGCTTTAATTAAATTTTTGTGCGTATAGATAAAGTAAAATACAATCGTTAAGGAGTATCTTAAATAACGACGAGTGGCAGTAAGAAAAAAATTCTGTGGTTAATGACGGTCTCTGATAACGACTTACTTGATTAACGATGAATGGTACTAAGAAAGACCCTTTGTTAACAACTATCTTGGATAACGACATACTCTGATTAACGACGAGAGGCCGTAAGAAAAATTCCCTTGGTTAACGATTCCAGCAGCTTGTAGCTAATTGTGTTTCTCCTTAGCAATGAAGGAACTTCAGATAAAGGGCACAAATTAGTAAACTAAATTTGGAACTGCTCGTGATCTTCATTCGGAAGTAGAGGAAGAAGAGGCTGATAGAGTATCGGAGTTGCATGATTGAAGAAGAACTGCAGGGTTGAAATAACATACAGCAATGTGAAGAAATTGAAATAGAAATTTCATCTGTAGATGAGGATGGATAGAAAGAAGATTATGGAAATGAAAAACGTTTTTGTAGCAAAGGAAATAAAAGTAAAAATATTTCTTTGAAAATGACATTCAAACAATTATAAGACTATTAAAATTGGAAATACAGTTAATGAAAATTTCATACTGTTTATCAGCATAGTTTTTAGACTTTTTTTGCTGATTTAATTAACAAAACATTTCCGAAGTTTTTCTGGTAAAGATTTAAAATTAAAAAAAAAACTGTTTTTCCTGAAAAAATTCATTTTATTAATGATATTTTTTTTTTTGTTGCATATGGAAATCTGTGCAGAAAAAGTTTAAAAAAACGCTCTTTTGTATTTTGATTTGGTTTGGTTTGTCACACCACTGTTATTTTGTGTACACGTTAGGCTAATTAGACCAAGACCTGCAGTTTAAAGTGGATTCCGTACCACCACAAACATCCATGTCAAATCCAGGATTCAAACCTGAAGCCTGTGGTACTACTTTTGTACTTTGAAGAATAGTGTCGATAAAGGAAATAAAGAAAAATCTCTATATTGCCTTAATTCGTTTGGATATGAAATTAGATTTGACTATAAAGAGATGTATTTTAATCATTAGTACTTTAATCCTATTCGAAGACATGAGACTTTCTTGAAACGTTTTCTGTTTAATAGACGCCTTTTTAAACAATATAAAATAGGTAATCGCTTTGGATTATGCTTTGAAAAATGCCATCTTCAGAGGGAATGCCTTCAAGAATTTGTCTTTTTTTTCTGGAATGTAATAGAATGGATGTGGAAGAATATAAAAAATATACATAGAGTTATTAGAGTTTTGCGAGAGTTTCTTTTCAGCATATTTTTATGCAACGGATATTTTTGGTCTGGGGCCTGATGGCAGAGTGCACAAACCCGAACCGTCTGGGCCTCGGTACCACACAGGGTTCGGGTTTGAGTCGCTGCGGTGCCATGGATGTTTTCAGGGGGTTCTTAAAACTGTAGATCCCGGTCTGTTTAGCCCTCGTGCGTAACTAGGGATGGTCACTGCGTCACTGATGTCAGTCAAAATGAAGCATAGAACCTGTTATATTAGATGTTGCAAGATGCGCGCGCCTCATGAGTTAGTAGAACATAATTTAATTATTATGCGAAACTCTTAACAAATATTTTTTGTCTAGGGCCTGAAGGCCGAATTGACGCTCGGTAACACATGTTTCACGTTTCAAGTCTCGGCGGTGCTATGATGTTTGTAGTGGTTCTTAATGCGCTTACACCGTTGTTTGCTATCTAATAGAGCATTCCGGTCTAGAGCTTCTCAGGGTAGTATTACCTCAGCATCCGTAGCTTATCTTCAAGCTACACGCCCCTCCTGGGTAGTGCTAAGTGAGTAATGTTGGTGCAGCCCTTGCTTATGGAATAAAGACAACTGTCTAAAGTGTTTGGCAGCTGTATTAGAAAAATTAATATTTCTATGGTCTGTAAATCGTAGTACGAATATAACTTATAAAATTATATCTGTATCTTTCTCTGTAAAAAATATTATCTTTCAAAAAATTCGGCTTCGGGAAATTGAATTTAACTTTTAAGTACTGAAAAAAATTTAAAAAATGCAAACATTTATTTTTTTAATAAACTGCCCATTCGA
>BPLR01019186.1:0-89682 GCA_021605095.1 Caerostris extrusa | reverse complement strand
TAATAATTGCAAAAATAAATTATTTTAAGCATTGGATATTATTAAAAATATGAATTTAGATTGCTAGTAGGAATACAGAAAAAAGACTCCATTACCAAAGATATTTTCTGATTTCAATCAATTTAGTCAAAAGCACGGGAAATTTATATTTCACAGAGCTTTTAATTTCAGTAAAATTACTATTACATAGAGTGTAAAGTAATAAAGAAGACACAAAACAAATATCTCTATTAATTTAATTTCCCAAATTCAGTCATTTCTCTTAATTTGTGCATGTAAACCCAGGACCAAATACACTATGCCATTAAAGAAAGTAAAAATGCTCACAATAATAAAAAATTCTGCTTCATATTTTACCATACAAAAGAAAGTTTCCAAAGCATTAGGCCTAAATAAAAAAATTGTGTGTGAAACTTTTATTTATTAGAATTTAATGAATTTTCAGCAAAAATGTGATTTAACAGTGCTTTACAAATTAGCTACCAGAGAAAACTTAAAATTTTGTTTTCCGATACTTTCGAACTCTATTACCAAAAAATAAATCAGAGCATATGAGTTCAATGTGTTCACTTCTAAGAGCCATACAGGCACGAACGACAGTGCTCCATGCTTAAAATGGTGTTTATTAACCTAGCAACAAAACTCATTTGCAAAGCATCATTGATGTTACATAACTTTTAACAGCAATATGTATATTATATTTTAATACCAGGTTTGTTTTTAATATGTACTGTATAATTATGAAAAATTTACTTTCTATATTTAGCTGTGTAGGTAATGTCATTTTTATGACTTTTTCTTATTTTTAAGGCTAGAGACCAACATATACCAGCTTAAATAGTTATAAGAAAGCATGTTTGATACAACTTTTAAAAATTTTTATAACATAACAAATTAACAACATTAATAGTAGTCTCCTATTAACGGTTAATAATGCACAAAGTTTCCTTAACTCTAATCATTAAGAAATAAGAATCTAATTTTGGTATGCTTAATATTAATTTTATTATTTACATAATGTGAATGTATGTTATTTATTGATTCGTTTGCAAATATTATATACTCATTTTTTAATACCAGTAACGAATATAAGATGCAGTGAATAAAAAAAGCTGTGTTTACCACTTCCTGAATCCATGAGACTTTCAGTGGAGGTGCCTATGATTGCTCCTCCAATTACTAAGAGTGCAGATCTGAAAAGATCATGAATTTTAAAACGAGAATAAATCTAATTATAGTAAGTCAGTTACAAAAAATAGTAATTGCTGAAATACAAAGCTGGACATTGATATAAATGCCAGGCATTTAATTTTAAACCTGCTTGCTAACTTATACTTAAGCTATCTTTTCAGACCAAAGACAATTGAAATTCTTAATTTTGCATATGTGTCTACAAATCAAGTTATCACTCCCTGTTTTAAACAAATGGGAATTCGAACTGCAATCATATTCACAATAAGATGGAATAAAGCTATTGTTCAAAAAAATTAAGGAATTTGAGGACTTTTCAAATCGGTTTTGGCACTCCAGATCTTTCTATTGACCTAATTGAAATAGCATTTATGCTCTGTTCCTCAGATAAAAATTTAGATAACTTCTTCATTTCAGAAAAAATGCCACATAAAATTTACATCTTTAGTATAACATTAGTTCATTATGATTACTACCCTACTTTTATTTCTTTCCATACTACAGAGAACTGAAATCATTATGGGAAGGCATGTTCAACTCTCCCCATAAAAGTAATTTTCAATGATCAGCCACTTAGTCCTAAGCTACAAGATACATAAGTTGGTCTTGAATCTAACAAAATCACTCTAATGTACAATCTATTATATAGTTTTTAAGTAACTATATGGCAAAACCACTTCTGATTCACAAAAAAATTCCTGCTTGCCACCAACCACTTTTCCTCAATGTCATGATTCCACTGCAATAACTTTTCACATGTTAAACGTTCACGTGTTTCTAAATGTTACAGAAGTTAAAGAGACTATCAGTTATTCCACTTTGGAGGATTGGCCCATGGACTAACAATATTGAGATCTCTGATTCTGGGTTAGCGTAATTAATGTCATATTGAAGTCTTAAATAACTGTTCTTCCCATCTATTTTATCAAAAATCAAATAAAATTCTGGTATTTTTATATGTTTATTTGATTTTTTTACAGAAAGTTATATTGATTATAAGACCAAGTAGAATAATTAAGGCACTATGAAATAAGCCTTAATTATCTAGACCAATTTGACTAAGCTTTATGAAGTTATTTATATAATAGCTACATAATTTTCTCAAAGGGGTCAAATGAAAATTGAATGAAAACCAGCAACAAATGGATGTAAGCACAAATATAAATCAGTATACAAACAAAAAACATGGAATATATAAAAGAATTTAAAAGTTTTCTAAGAAAATTTTAATAGAAAAATTAATCAAAATTAGTATCTAATTTAGGGCTTACCTAACATTTCTGAAAGTAAGTTATATTCTTACCAATATTGCATTCCATTTAATCACACTTGTCAATTGTTATTGATTCTGAGACAGATTGAGGTGTTTAATAAATGTGATAGGCTTGTAGTTTTTTTCATTGTTGATTTTTACCAACTTCAGAAACTTCAACTTTAGAAACTAATTTAAGTTTTACTTTTTTTTCAATAATAGGAATATTTATATAACAGCAACAATTTAAAAAGTTGTAGAGGTAATGTCACACCAATTTTATTGTTATCATCATCACAAAATTTATATATACAAGGGTTTAACAGTGTTCATACGAAAAATACCTAGAAAGAATTTTTTTTCATTTTAAATTATATTTCAACTAATTATTATTTTGTTTTTCTTTCCCAGTTGTTACTATAAACTTAGCTTTGAATTTAAAGGATGGGATACCAGTGATTTACAATTTGTATGTAAGAGACAAATATCATTATAATTGCAATATATTTAATTGAATAACTTGGAAATTTTTAAACTTGCAAAGATGTAGATAATCTTAACAGATTCAGAACATATGACCTGATATGTCACTTAAAATAAAGTTTTGAAACATTTTAGAAAAAAATAAGCCAAAAAACATAATTATAATTATTTGATAGCATCAGATTGCTTTTTAATGGCAATTCTTCAGACTGTGGTTAATAATCTTGTTGATTTAATTCTGTATATTCAAATACAGTTGCATAAAAAAATCTTACTCAAATGTGTATCTGAAGTAAATATCACACATATTGCACAGCTGTAACTTGAAATAGAAAGCTTGATTTTATAAATTTTGAATAGTGTCAATTATATTAGGAGAAACATGTATTCATAAGAATTTCATTACAATAACAAATGTCTTTATGTGTAATTTAAAGTACTTCTAAAACATTAAACAACTGAGATTTTTTCAAAAATTTAAAGAATTTTTAGAAAACTTTTAAGGAAACAAAGTTTGCATATTGGTAAAAAAAAAGTCTGAATAAGTAAATGAGCAAATTACTCATAAATACTTTAATTATCGTAACTGGATCAGCATGAAGTTTTTTGCCTTTTTTATTTAAAACAAATACAATTATTGACGCTTACAAATATACAATACCGTTTCTATTAAAAGAAAATGTTAATAAATGTGCATTAAAATCATATTTAGCTGATATAGTTTCTAAAAACATTTAAAACTTTTTGAAGAAAAATTTTAATGTCATAAAGGATGCTGTATTAAATCGATTTTAAATATATACAATAGAGTTACTGTAAAAGTGTCATTGCTTGATATCTAGCTTTAATATAATCACTAAAAGATTTATATAATAATTATTTTTGCAGCTGAAAAAGAAAAATTAATACAAAGTAGAGCAAAAACATTCATTAAACAAATACTTAGAACTTACATATTCCAAAATCTCCGGAAAAATGCATAACACCAAGGTATACATTTTCAAGACGATTTCAAGAGTAAAAGAGCCAAGAAAAACCACTCGGCATCCGTTATATCAAAGGCAATTAAAAATGCATTTAGTAAAATCATCAAGTCAAAAAAGTAACGAAAGTATCTAAAAAAGTACAAATTTAAAAAAATTAAAGAGCAATATATTGTAATTTAAAAAAACTTAAAATAGGACAAAAGTAATCTTTTGTAATAATCATACAGACTACTCAAAATCCAAAATAAAATGGCAGGATATATTTTTCTATATATTTTGTTTCATCCACATACTATAATCAACCTTTTATTCAAAATTTAAAAAAATTATATAAAATAAGAAAAATTTAAAAGCAGTTTCATGCAAATAATAAAAATTTTAATTTTTAAAAATTTATAAATTTAGTTTTCTTATTTATAGTTTACCAAGTGTTGTAATCACATGTTAGATATTAACAACACAAATATATTAAATTCATAATAGCAGCAATTATTTGGCTTTTACAAATATAACATTGGATGGCTTATTGCAATTTTTCAAAATTTTTCTTGTGATTTTATAGCAAACTTAATTGTGAAAGTAATTTATCCCAGGATCTGTCTCGAGCAGCAAAAAGAAAAATTAAATCATGTATACATACAAATTTACAAAACCTAGAGGAATTAAATAGCAACATGTAAACAGAAATATCTATGAAAAGCGATCTCTGCTTTTTTTCCCCCTCTATTTTTAGAGAAAGCTTTTCTCACACAAAGAAGAACATTGAAATTTGCAATAATATCAAAACATGTAAAAAGCAATTTAAAATAAGATGCTTTTAGTTTGCAATATAAAAATACGAAATAAATCTTTTCTCTTCATATGAAACATATAAACTTACGATAACATAACACAATAAGCAAAAGGTTGTTTTAACAATAAAAGTTTAAAAAAAAAAAAAAAAACTTTATTTTTAGTAATTCTATGTTCATTAAATCAGAATAAAATAAAAATACAGTGGCACTTCAGTATATGCATCCTTAGGCCCGTTCCAATCTTTGGGCTTATCCCAAATGAATTTTCTCCATAAGAAATAAAAGGGGAAATTATTAAACCCTTCCAATGAAAAATACAATTATTGGTATATGGGGGTTATAAATACTGCTTAAATATGTAAATACACAAGAAGGTGAAATATATACATAAATGAAAATTTACCAAATTTAATTTTTGTGTCTCTTTATCTACATAACTGATTGAGAATCACCAGATTTGACATTTATTAAGAATACTTTTAGAGAACTTTACTTCTGCCTTCCCATCAGGATATTTTGGAATACTAGTTGTTCCAGACAATGCTATTATGACTTGGAGTTTGTTGGATGGTACTTCTTGTCAATTTGACTCAATCTATTTGGCAAAGATTTTGATACAAGCAAGTCCAAACAAAGGTCATATACCAAAAAATATTTGATGTTTAAACAGGATATATATCCAACTTATTCTAAAGTGAGCATATAGGAGGTCCCACTGTACTACTAAATTTAACTTATAAATTTAAGTAATTAAACAAATTTACAAAGTCAGTTTCTACTAAAAACTACATAACATCTAATTTTAAAATGAAAGGAATAAAAGTTTCCTTCTACAAATTCAAAATTTGATACATTCATCTAAGACACTCTTAATCTGTATTGTGCAATACATTAATTTGTACTTATAAAGGATACATATATGTGAATTAATCATTCTCCTTCCTATTAATTATAAGAAATAGTAAACTTAAGCAACATAAACCAACTTTTGATAACTTTCTTTAGAAATTGAAAAATTAATATAGTTTTCAAACAAGTTTCACTTTAAATTAAGAAAAGAAAGATGTTTTAACTCAAATATTTGAATTTCAGACAGTAGCATATTATCAATCACTTGATTATATATTATCTTGATTAAATATGGGGAAAAAGTTGTTTTAACTTCCAAAAAATAATTTTCTGATATTTATATTGCCAAGTTTTATGGTTTGCTTAAAATAAATTCTATAAATTTTTTAATTTAAATCATATTTGCAGAGAGTAAGGCGAAAATAAAAATAAAAACACAAAAACGTTTACGTATTTACTTGTGTGTGCAACTAGCTGTCGAAGAGACATGGAAAATTTACTATGAAAACAGCTAGGAGTGATCAGATCAAATATACTACGTCTATCTGTTACTTCAGATACTGTAACATTGAGCAAATCAGCTAATTGAAGAAAATCAACTTTTTCTAAAATAAAAATTAACATCAAAATAAATTCATTGTTTACTAATAACTTTCTAATCAAAATACAATGAATTATTTACACATGCAAATACTAAACAAATCGTTTAGAAAAATTCCCTTTAAACAGAATTACCTCATATTTAATGTACTCAAATATGTATTTTATTTATAATAAAAAATTATTATTTAATGAAAACAAGAATAAAATAAGCTGCACTGCATCTAAAACAATTATGAATATCAAGATTTTATATTAGCAGTTTGAGGATATTTAATGGAGAATACTTTGTCTACATTTATGAAAACTGTCTATTTTATTTTTTTTTTTTTGACTGAAGATCAGACTTATCAACTTTCTCATTGAAAATTTTAATGTTCTTAAACTTTTATTTTTTTCTATTCTCTTTCTTATAACTTTTGTTTGTCAACTTTGGAATCATTTACTTGTGGAATTGTAAAGAGAATTTGAATTTTTCTGTTCAGATAAACTATTTTGTGCCTATTAATAAAATTCTCTTTCGTAGAATGTGACAAAGTGCTTTATTCTGACTGCAGCATTTATGAATATTTCTACAGAAACAATTGTATATGAAAGAAAAAAATATTAAGCACCAATAAAAAGTTAATATTTAAAAAAGTTTTCCATATGGTAAAAAAATGTTTAAATGAAAGAAGGCATAACATAGAAGTATGCCTCTTGTAGAAAATGCTTATTAATTTATATTATTTTTTAATATCACTTATAATAATTGCAAAAAAAAATCTCTGATTTGCCTCCTTTGATTGACAATATTGAAACTACCAAATAGTGTTTGTTTAAAAGTGCTTAAAATTTTCAAAATACATTTCTTTGAAAAATTAAGGAGATACACCACTCTGGTCAGTTAACATCCTAGTCATGACCAACTCATCATAAAAATTTCAATTAAATCCATGATACAGTGTTCGTAACTTCTCCTTGTTAGAAATATCAATATAATGTTGTGAGGCAAAAACGACCACAGTTTTCCCTCTACTTAAAAGTTTCGAGAAGTGCAATTAACTTTTTAATGCATATCAATTTTTTGATAAAAGGTTTTTAAATAAATTATCTTGATTATGTGGGAGCAGAGATCTTCAAAATTTGTTAATTAAAAGGCTTTTTATGAGTTAAAACATTTAACAGAAGCCGAATTTCATTTATGGTGCTTTACAATAGCCTTTTTTGTCAAGTATAATACAAAATTTTATGTGATAGCACTGCAGTTGTAGTATAAATGCACTGTGGGCAATTATGACATCAGAATTAAAAATAAAATGCCACAAAAGAAACAGAGACCAGAGATTGCTGAACATATTGTTGCACATCTTCTAGTGGGGGAGAATATGACAAAAAATATTATCTATAAGACTTATGTGCCCATACTGATCCAACATTTGAATTACAACCCAAAACTGTTATAATGTAAGTGATACAGAATACTTGGAAGGAAAATAATTATATATTGATATGTTATACATGAGAACTAAACTATAATCAATAAAAAAAAAAAAAAAAAAAAATTTATACTTGATGAATATGCAATCATTTGTTCATTATGCTTTTTTATTTAAAAGTCATAAGAATATTAGAAACCAAGCATTAATGTAAGCACATCATACATACAGTGGCTCCTAAAAGTATTCAAACACTTTAAAAACTTGTAGGAAAAGCCTGTAGCCTGCAATTGAATTCGAATATAAAGTCCAATATTTTTCATACCTCCATGTGATTCAGAATAAAACACAAAATCAAGGAGACAGTGAAAAAACGTACAACGAAAGTGATCATACACTAAAACATTTTCGAATAAACTCAAAATTATTGTGACTTTATTAATTTTAATTTAAAAATTTGTTTGGCTTTAATTTTTAATTGCTTACTACCTTCTATTTATTACCTAAAAATGGCTAGAAGCTGTAAGGAAACAACAAATTGTATTAAAAATTATTTTCATTATAGTAGTGGTAAATCAGTTTGGAATATCACTAAATTTATCTCATTCTTTGGTGCAGTATGTGATAAAATGCTTTAAAGAAGTAAATGAAAGAATTAAAGTAAAAGAAAAGTACAATGAATGCATATAAATACTTGTACATGGTCTACTTAATCATACAAAAACAAACATATAATTCTTACATACACATGCATACACATAGAAAAAAATTTAGCTATAAACAAGTAAATTTGAGATGAAAAAGCAAAACTTATCCCCAAAAAAAAAGTGATCCTTCACTATTGGTTCAGAAATAAAGTAGACCATAATAATGACAAAATATTTGTTTTGTTGCTGTTTTCTAAAAATTTATAATGATTATTTTAATTATAAATTTAAAAAAAAAGGAAGAACAAAATTTGTTGGATGGTATTTGAAATTATTAA
Source organism: Caerostris extrusa (assembly GCA_021605095.1). Lineage (NCBI taxonomy): Eukaryota > Metazoa > Arthropoda > Arachnida > Araneae > Araneidae > Caerostris > Caerostris extrusa. The sequence goes on along the minus strand of BPLR01019186.1, from coordinate 81,124 downwards.
GTTTCTTACCAACAGCATTATCTCCATCAGTATCCAAAACATACCACAATATGTTGACCATCATAGGGCTTCGAGCAGGGGGTATCATTTTGAGAAGCACATTAAATCTTTTAAAATCTATTACAAATACACCATCTTTTTTCACTTTTAACAAATCAAAAGCTTTTGCTAGGCTTTTTCTTTTCATATAAACCAGCTTTCGAACTTCATTCTGAAAAATAAAAAGAATTTAGATTAATTAAAAGAAAAAAATAGTGGAAAAAGTTTCAAACTTCTTTTAGTTAAATAAACAAAATACAAGCTTTATGCGCAAATGGCATAAACATGCATTTAATATTAACATTTAACATGCAGAAACATGCAATATACAATCATGCCATACACAAGCAATGAAATGGAGATTAATATAATGTAGAATTAACAGGCATTGGCAATTCAATCTACACAAATACTAAGGTATAAGCAATAACACATCTTCATAACAAGTTACACAAGACATTAATAGTCATTCATAATACTAACAATTCACCTCACCTAAGTAACAGCAGTGACTGTAATACAGCTGAAAAAAAGAAAAATCTTATAAAAAATCTCAAACACAATTGCTGAAAACATTTTAAACACTGAATTTTAAAAATTTTATTGGGAAAAAATGCTTTATTTATATAAAAAAATTATGAATAAACATTTTTGAATTCTCAATTTAATATAAGTAGATTATCTAAAATATATTTTAAATATTTATTAAAATATTTTTAATTTCATTTATAACATTACTCATTTAATTCAGAAAGCATTTCCTGGAGAATTTTCAAAAACCCTTAACTATTTCACATATATATACACTGAAGTGACAAAAGTCATGGGATAGCAATATGCAAATTTTCAGATGGCAGTAGCATCGCGTAGAACAGGTATAAATGCGCAGTGCTTTTGCAGAGCTTTCATTTCTGTTCAAGTTATTCATGTGAAGAGGTTTTGACGTGATGATGACCGCACCACGGGAATTAACAGACTTTGAACGCGGAATGTTAGTTGGAGCTAGACGCATGGGTCATGCCATTTCGGAAATCGTTAGGGAATTCAACATTCCCAGATCCACTGTGTCAAGAGTGTGCCGAGAGTATGAAATTTCAGGCATAACATCCCACCATGGACAGCGCAGTGGTCGACCGCCTGCACTTAACGACCGAGACCGGCGACGTCTGCAAAGAGTCGTAAATTCTAACAGACAAGCAACACTGCGTCAAATAACCGCAGAAATCAATGTGGGACGTACAAGGGAGTTGTCTGTTAGAAATGTGCGGAGAAATTTGGCTTTCTTGGGCTTTTCCAGCAGAAGACCAACTCGAGTGCCTTTACTGACACAACGACATCGCTTGCAGCGACTCTCATGGGCACGTGAGCATATCGGTTGGTCCCTAGATGAATGGAAAACCGTGGCCTGGTCCGATGAGTCACGATTTCAGTTGGTAAGAGCTGATGGTAGGGTTCGAGTGTGGCGCAGACCCCACGAAGCCATGGACCCAAACTGTCAGCAAGGCACTGTTCAAGCTGGTGGTGGCTCCGTAATGGTGTGGGCTGTTTTTTCATGGAATGGACTTGGTCCTCTGGTGCGACTGGACCGAACATTGACTGGAAATGCTTATGTTCAGCTACTTGGAGATCACTTTGCAGCCATTCATGGACTTCATGAACCCAAACAACGATGGGATTTTATGGATGACAATGCGCCATGTCACCGGGCCACAACTGTTCGCGATTGGTTTGAAGAACATTCTGGACAATTCCAACGAATGATCTGGCCACCTAGATCGCCCGACATGAATCCCATCGAGCATTTATGGGACATCATCGAGAGGTCTGTTCGTGCCCAAAATCCTGCACCATCAACGCTTTCACAATTATGGACGTCTATCGAGACAGCATGCCTCAATATTCCTGCAGAAGACTTCCAACGACTTGTTGAGTCCATGCCACGTCGAGTTGTTGCACTTCGCCGGGCGAAAGGAGGGCCGATACGATATTAAGAGGTATTCCATGACTTTTGTCACTTCAGTGTATATATAATGATGATGAATTATATGTATTTTTATTTATAGTATGTGCATGTATAACAGTAGTTTTTAATTAGTTTTTAAATAGCCTAAAAAATCTATTTAATAATGTTTCTTTAACATAAAATAATAACAAGTGAGGAAAAAAAATAAGTTTCAAGCACATTTCATTCTCATTATTGAGATGTGATATTGATGTTGTGATCCCATTTTTGATTAATATCAAAATATAGAGATATTCGCTTAGATATTTAGAATCAATAGAATAATGAAGAATGATGGATCAGTAAAACCTGATCCATCATTTCCTCATCGTTCGTTTTCCCAAATTCATCATTTTAATTCAATGGTCTTATTATAATTGATATTTTAACAATGTATATAAAATTTACTTAAGATTGATTCCTGTCCTAAAAATATACCTACATTAATCACTCAAAATTTTTACAGACATTGGGAAAAAATATTTTAGTACAGTAAATTGCAACTTCAAAATGCTGCACAAAACAGATTTTAATGAAGGTTTAACAAAATACTTATTCTAAATGCAGCTTTTTTTAATCTAGCGACTTCCACTTCAATCATTTTCAAAACGCGGAGACTCGATTGCAACTGTGATAAAATTAATGAGAGTTGAAGGTCGTGTGGAACTTTCTGGGTTTTCTCCCTAATCATAAGCAAAATAGTTACTACAATTAAGGAAAAGAGTGATTATGACAATAATAATGCTCCAGGTATTGTAACTTTTGCTTAGGCGTTTAAAAGAATTTAAAATTGCAAAAAAAATTTTATTCATACTAATGAAATTACTGAAAAAGATTTGTTAATTAAATGTCAAAAATTTGTTGTTTACTTTTAAAAAACCAAAATATTACTTAAAGTGTTGGAAAATACCCAACATTTCAAATGAATGAATGGATATGGCAATCTTGTATTTTAATTTTTGTAAAGCCTGGTAAGTAAGAATTTTTCAGCTGTATGTACCTACAACTATATCAAGGATTAATCGCTGATGAAATTCTGTTATGGTCCACATTCTTTGTTATCTCATATCTAATATTTTTGATGGTCCATATGAGAAATAATGGATCGATATTCTACTATATATGGCTTTCATTTATAAATAATTTGAAATCATTAAAAATTAATAATTTCAAAATTTTATAATTAAATTATAATAAATATAACTACTTATATATACTATACTACTACTTATATATTTTTAATTTGGGTAATTGTTGTCATTTATTAAGTATTTTCAGTTATTAATTGAATTGAAAATAATTATCTAATAAATAATTTTCAATTGTTATCTATTGAAATATTTATAGGTTTAATTGCATCCTTCATAACAATAACCAATGCCAGTATCAATATAACCTACTTTATTTTTTTTTTTAAAAAATTTAATATGTAACATCTACCAAACTAAAATATCATTTCTTAGTTATTTTTTCTCTCCTATTAATAAGAATATTTTCCATATTCACAGTCCAAAAGACTTTGAATAAATCACTACTGAAATAAACATGTGATATGTTAAGATACATAAGATTCCTCAAATTATTTGATAAAATATGCATAATTTGACCTTTAGAAGTTTTCACCTCACTTGAATGCTCTTCTAATGTATTTTAATTTCTCATAATCAAGTGACATAATAAATATGTATATAATATAATTTAATGAATGAGCAATATCAATAATAAATATCAATTTTTATTCTTAAATCAAATTTATTATTTAATTATTAAACAAAATATATAAAGTATTTTAAGGTATTCATGATAAAATATACAAAAAAAAAAAAAAAAAAAAAATTAATCCAGCACTTTTTAAATATATTTAGTTAATGTTACACCTAGGTTACTTATGTATTTCAAGAAAGTGGTTTGTTAACTGAAGCTTTTTTTAAGATCAAAAAGTAAAATTAGCTTCTGAATTTTATATTTCTCAGATAATGAAGTATTAAAAGTTGAATTTATTTATAATTAGAATTATGAATCAAATCATAATTCTAATGATAAATGACAAAAGATAAAAATACTTACTTTTAAATGCTTTCTGTAATTGTTATACACTACAGCTAAGAAGATATTCATGAAAATGTATAAGCAAATTATGAGATAAGCAATGAAAAATACTGCAAACCATCTATTTGAATCATATGCAGGCATCCTGAAAAAACTTACCCATAATTATGCTGTCAAAATAAAAATCAGAAGACAATTTAAAAATTCCATGAAATTACTTTTAACACAACATGGCCCTATTTAAAAGATTATTTTGGAACAATTATAAATAACATTCTAGAAATTTTATAAGTAGGAGATTTTCAATGAAATACTTGCAAAATATGAATACTAAATTTTTATAATTTAAAACTTATTCTAGATAATTATATATGAAAATATTCTAAATCATTTTTATAAAACCTAAAGGAAATTTTTTAACAGATTATTTATACAAATATAAAGATGCAATAAAGGTGAATGATGAAAAAATGTAATAAAATCACAAGTTACATAAGCAACTTACTTCTCTAAGTTACTTTTTACTATTCAACAAAAGAAAAAAAGTGAAAAATATTTTTCATAATCAGAGGCACACAAAGGAAATAAAGTATGAAAGTCAGGAGAAAAAAAAGTATACTCAGAATTACATAAATTTAATTGGTACTTTTCTATTAGTTAAACTTTTTTTTTTTATCTACAGAAATTATAGGATAACATAAATGAAATGATAAGATTAATTTGCATTTAAAATATATATAACAAAGGTGAGTATATCAACTATAAATATTATTTGATTTGAAAACATTCAATAAGTGAAAACATGTTTGAAGAATTTGGAATTATTCAGCAGATAAATTTATTTTTCTTAATAGAACTTTTAATTTTACTGGCAATTTAGTGTTCACAAAATGTATTTTAAAAAAAATAATTAATATTTTATGAAAAAAAGTTTTAATATTTAGTGAGATATCTAATGATCAAAATATTTGTAAAAAAAAAAAAAGCAACAAATAATTTTTACTTCATTACTGTTATTGCAAACAATATAATAATAAATATCAGCTTATCTCTAAGAGAGCACAGATTTTTACAGCAAGTCTTCGAAATGACATATTCAAAAAATTATCAAGGTATTTTACGATACGTTTTTAATAAAGGGAGTAAAAAAAAAATGGTTTGTTATTATAAAAATCACTTTAATAATTTTATTAATTCGAACAAAATGGAAAAAGAAAAACAATATGACTACAATGAGAACATCCCTTAGCTTTATGATAGCAAAAACACTTTAATTATTAGAATGATGTTGTAATAAAAAAAATGAATTTTTTCCCTATGATTATATTCTCAGTGTTTTTATAGAAAGTTATCAAAAAAATTTTAAATCCATATTTTTTTAAGTATCTTCTTTGCCTTTTCATTTTGATGCAATTTATTTTATTTCAACATTTTATTACATTATCAGTTTTGGTAATTGTAATAAAACGGATGTATATATAAACTTCATTGAAAAATTTAAGTTAATTTAATAAAATACTTAATCACAGTTATAAATCCAAAATAAAATTTATCAAATATATATTTATTGACATTTATATGTTTAATGATAAAACTACAGCTAACACTAAATGTCTTTCTTAATTTACACAGAAGACATGATAGCAAAATTTTTAGTGTACAATGAACATGCAAATCTTACACTTTTAATTAAAATCTTTTCAGCAAATTAGATATCTGAATTTATTTTATAAATAAATGCAAAATAGAAAATAAAAATTTACTTAACCAGACATGATATATTAATTTGCATAATCAATAGCATTGACTTTGCAGCACTCTTATTACAAAACAAATTATATTTATGCTAACTTAGATATATTAACAAAAATTGCTTGATAAAAAAAAAAAGCTAAATTTTCTATAAAATACAAAGCTACGGATGTTGTGGAGTTCTAGATAACAAAATACAATCTTCAAAACACATTTTTTTTCATAGGTATATAAATAAAATCTGTTCCAAATGAAATTGTTGGATATTTGAATACATTACTGTGAATGACTACCAATAATGTAAATAATAATGCATGTCATTCATAATTTTTAGTAAAAGGTTGGGAGATTTCTGTCTATATATCTATTATATATAGAAGATCAATTAGAATGTGTTTAATTGATATTCAGTAGCTACATTTAAACTCAAAAATATCCCTAATGATAAAACTGTATTTTATGTTTCAACATATATATTATTTTATATCAGAAATTGAACTTAAAGATGATAGTAAATTTAATTGAGATAATTTCTATGAACTTCCATGGAATTATTTACTGTCCTCAAGAGTAGGTTTACTGCCGATTTTTCATTCAAATTATGATAAGAAATTTTGAAAAGCATTTGTTTATAAATTTATAGTGAAAATTTTGAAATTATCCAGAATCAGTGAAACAAGATTCCTTTCTCAGTCTAAGAAATGATAAATACTTGATAAAAATTTCACAAAAAAAAATATCTATATTCTCATTTATGTTTTTAAAATGTAATAATGAATTAATTTTTTTTTTTTTTTTTTAAATAAGTACTTTAAATATTTGTTTTTAAATATTTATAGCTATTACTATAATTTTTTAACTTAAGTTTTCAACTGAGCTCTTAATATAAAAGAAAATCATTTAAAACCAAAAGCGAATTCTGAAAAATAAAACAGAAAAACTTTTAAGGGCCTTTTTTAGAATATCTTACATATTAATTTTAGAATAAGTTTAGTAAGTTTTTGATACTATTTCGATACATTTCATTTTTAATTTTCAACAAGTTTAAATAATAATCACAAATAAAACAAAATACAATTTATTACACATATATTAAAAATAAACACATGTGAAGAATCATACTTACATGATATCAGGATTATTAGCGGTGGTAACAAGAACATATAATTGAAAATAAATATCAAAATAATTATTAAAATATGGTTTTCCATCAGGATACTTCAGGTTCCTATAAAAAATAACTACAATAAAGTTTTATTCTTTCTGCTTTACAGTTTTATCAAATATAATTTCTAGATATTAGATAGAGATTTTGACCAGATTCATATTTAACAACAGTAACAATTGCAGTAAGATTAATAGTAAATATTTAGCTATTGGTATCTCAATATTAGATACATGTATTTTAAATTTATATAATTATAACTAAGTTATTTTCAAATAGCATAAATAGATTAGATAATTGTTTTGTTTGTTTTTCCTCATAAGGACAAATTCTGCAATTTTAAACATGCACTAAAAACAGAATGCTATTTCATAAAAATTCATTGTTAATCATGAAAAATTCATTTTAAAATAAATTTCAAGATAGAAAATTTTATTTATTGAAATTTATTATTATTATTTTATTTTATTAAAATTTTATTTCAGTAAAATATCTAAGAAATCTAAAAACATTACAATGACTAATTTAGATAATCAATTTTATTAATAATCCATGTTTGAATATAAATTAGGTAATTAGAATATATTAATAACAGTTTAAGCACAAATAGTAAGTATGCTACAGTTTCCTGAAAATTGACATTTTTTTCTCTAAACACATTAACTCTTCTTCTGAATGAAGAAGAGTTAAGGGGACCCTAAAAGAGATGTAATTGAAGAAACCCTAAAAAATTGAAAAATCATAAAAGTTTCTAGTCATACTTTAAAGAATAATGTCTGATATTCACTTAGGAGTTCATGCACTTTATGATGTTTGAGAAAAAATGTCAATATTCAAGAAACTGTAGTGCATTTATTTTCCATACTACAAAAACGTCATACTAATAAATACAATAGGAAACTTAATCTTCTTTAAAACACTAAGTTAAAGTTGATAGTTGCAGAGATATTTAAAAAAAAAAAAAAGGTGAGAGTAAAATTTTGGAGTGTTTTGGTCCCAAATATTCTATACCATGTTCAATAACTTGTTTTTTCCTGTTGCTGCCAGTATTAATAAATCCCCCCAAAAAAAAAAAAATTTTTTTACCTTGCAAAAGGTGGAATGAATTATCTATTTACTGGATTGAAAAAGGAAATAGGATTCAATTCATGAAATACTTCTTATTGAAAACATACTCACTTTTAAAATTGAGTTCGATGTTTTTTAAAAAATTATTAAAAATAAAAATATGAATCTGAGTTACTTTATAAAAGCAAAAATTTAAAAATATTTAAGCTTAAAGTTCATTTTAAATTATTTTTATATTCAAATAATCATGCATATAAAAAGTTTATGATATACTAATAAACCAACCTTTTCTGGAACAATTTTTGAGCCATTAAAGAAAATAAAGATATACTCAAGAAGAATAAAACCAAAACATTCAATATATCTGGAAGTGTTTTGCGTATATTTCGAAATGCTCTACGAACCTAAAAAAAAAAATCTTATAAATTAAGGAAAATAAATACAAGATTAAAAATATTCCACACACCACTAAAAATTTAAATAATACTCTGAATAAAATAGAGAAAATTAATAAAATTCACTCTCAAATAGAATTTTGTTGTGAAATCATCAAGAAAAGACAGTGAAAAGATAAGAGTTTAGAAAAAGTTCTATGTAATTTTCCTGGTTATACAACTTTTAAATGCATATTAACCGACTATTTTTCTTCAAATATACAAATATATCGGTATTATTTTTCTAGCTAACTTGGTTTTGGCTTTTTAAATAGTTTAATTTAGACATTAAAAAATATATATAAATTTTCTATACATTCAATCTCTAAGCCAAACAATCAGGGTAGAGATAGGTATTTGAAGAATTAATAGTTCAGTTATAATCCTGAAATCAAGAGTAACTTGCTCTTGATTTCAGGTAACTTACTCTTGATTTAACAAGTATGGTGAAATTCATTTAACAAGATTTTCTCACGACAATTGGGTTGATTTGTAATATTTGATTAATAACTAAGATAAGTAGCATTAAGAAAAGGTATTTTCTCCTAGAAATGGCAGTTATGATTTTCCGAATGATTTTATTTATTAATAATTTGTTAATAAATCCTATACCTCCAAGAATGTCATAATATTTACTTAAACTTACTTTTAAATTAATTTTTGAGTAATGAATTATTTAATTTTATACTACAGAAAGAGTTCAGACATTTTTGAAACGATTTTGACTTTTTCATGAAATAAATTTAAATAAAAAAAAACTTTGAATGGCATCAATTTGGAAAAGAGTTTAATTATCAGTATCATTAAAAATTCTTTTGCTTAAACAGTTTGCTGGAAAATAAGCAACGGATCTAAACCTGTATTTTTGCACTTTGTGAAGAGAAATAATCTTAAAAAATGTGATAAGCATAGTTTTAAAATTTCTACACATAAAATACACGACGTAAAAGAAAGTCATCAAAAATTAAAATTAATACAATTTACATTTGATGAAAAGGGTAAAAAATGATACCCCAACAAAACTATGTACACCTCTTATTATATCGCAAGTTGAATCTCTCTCTAATTAAGAAAAATATTTAAGATAGGATTCTTTTTAGAATCCTATTTTTAAAAATCCTCCTTTATAACTAAAAAGTATAATAATCTAACTATGGTTCACTAGTTGGCATGGAAAAATTAAGTTGCACATCGCAGCAGAAAGCATCAATAAGCATAAATAAAATAAATGGCAATCAGAAAGCATAAATAAAAGCATAATAAAAAATAAATAAAGCATAATAAAAAGCAATCAGAAAGCCTAAATAAAATAAATGGATTCTTCTTCTTTCAAATAAACATAATCGAACATTATTTAGATAAGAAAAATTTGTTTACTTTAATGACAACGTCTACTGATATTTTTTCAAACAAAAATAATTAGCATATTTCTTACACTTGGAAAGATTACAGTAATTACATCTACAATATTAGTTTGGTTTGTCAATCTACAGTGATTTTATGCACACTCCGGGCTAATTAGACTGGGACCTACACTCTAAGGTGGATTCTGAACCACTAACAAACATCCATGGTATCGTCAGGATTCAAACCTGAAAACCTGCGGTACCTATGGCTGCAATATTTAGTTTATATTGATTTTTCAGCATTTTTAATCAACACTTAAACTTTATAAGAAATTTATATTATATAAAGAACTGCAAAAGAATTTTATTGACAAAATAATAAAATAAAAACTTACTTGTTTGCTTTCACTGAAGTTTACAATAAATAATGGTCTCAAAGGCCTTGACCAACGATATGCAATATATGCATAGCCTGAATTAACTAATCCTATATAACAGGACATATCAATAGCAGTTAAAATGATAGCAGCAATAACCAAAATATTCTTTTTATCTCTACAAAATGTTTCAGCTGGCAAAAAGGATGCACAATGAAGAAGTCTAAAGAGGTAGAACAGTATACAGGCAAATTCAACACACATTGTTACCTAAAATTATACAATTATAAAAATGTATACAGCCGAAATAATTCTTTACAAACATTAAAAAGCTAAAAATAGAAATTAACAGCTTTTTTTTTTTTTTTTTTTTTTTGAAATAACCACATATTTCTAATTTGACAAAAATCAAATATGCATAATTTTTTTTTATATATGAATTAACAGCAAAGAATGTATTAGATAAATTTGTAGAGCACTACAAGTATGCTATATCTTTTTTCTTATAAATTTCACTTCACTTTTTCACTACGAAGTATATTTATGAATCTAATGAGAAAGCATACTACACAAATGCCTGTATTGTCCTCGAAAAGCTTGATGCACGGGAGAAATTATACGAAATCCCTACCAAAAGAAATAATCCCTAATGATACAAAAAGCAACTTGAGTAAATGTTGGAGACCATTTAAGAGGAATACTCGTGAGTAATGAAGGTTATTTTTAATAACTACAAACAAGCCCTCAACAAGAGACCACCGTCTGCCACCACGCCACAAGACGGGTTCATCACTCAAACAACGAAGCACATAGCACGGAGTCTGCAACACATCATCAGTGAAGTCAGCAGAACCTATTTCAACCGAAAACAAATTCGAATTGCAAGCCAATGAAAATATATTTACGTTCGAAGAACCCTCTAAAGCCCCATTAGACAAAATGCCTCAAAGATATCCTTAAACTTATAGAAGGAAATTTCAAAAGTTAGTGTCTATGAAGCTCTCAGATGATGACCTAACATATTTCCTGGACACTGAACTTCAAACAATTTTCTGATCACCTTCCTAAGCGAAAAGGAAATAGATGTTCTCTGTACTTACTCCTACATTCAGCAACAAATTCATTTCTCAAGGGATTGCCAATAGTCTCAAGCATCACTGAAATCGAGGTTTCCTTCCATCAGATGAGTTCACAACTGAAAAGGTCGCTGAACTTAATAGAAGCAAGCACCCTACACCGGCATAGCAAATTGCTTTACTGAGAAATGTCGCTAAAGCCAAAATTTTTAGAATCAAGAAATTTCTCTACCTATAAGTCCTGGTGAGGAAGTTCAACCGCAGGCCTTGGACCACTAAATGTTTTTAATATAATTATTCCATCATGAAAATGGTTATTGCGGTATTAAAAAAGATGCCTATTGAGTGGGGGGGGCGTACTTCAAGGATTGTCCCACGGTTGGATTGATTAAAAATCTAGCCTGCATAAATTATGAAAATTAAAGTCACAGTCTCTTTGAAAGGTTGCACCAAATTCCCAAACCAAAACCTCCTACCAAACCACTACCTATGTAACAAGCTCCTATAAAGATAACTACCAGATCTCATTTGCAACAGCACTTAACGGACCAGCTCCCCGACAGCTTCAACCACCCAAATCCAGAACATCAATTCAATCAGTTGAAGATACCGATTTTATTTCAAAGTTTTGTTTCTCACTCTAAGATTATTTTTGTGCTAATTAGACCGGGTTAGACCTGCAGTTTAGTGTGGATTCCGAGCCCCTCACAAACATCCATGCTACCGCCAGGATTCGAACCAGTCTGCGGTACCAAAGGCCAGAGTGCTAGCCAATTGGCCATCAGGCCACTATATTTCAAAGACTTTCTTTGTCCTGAAGGAATTCAACTCCCTTGGAGGTATACACTACATACACTTCCTCTACCAACGGATTACTACAGTGTAGTGATCTGATCGAAAAATTACAGATCTGCACGGGTCTTTTCGAAAAGAAAACTGGATTAAATCTACTTGCTCTACCCTCAGGTAGGCAAAGCCTCTTCACTTAGTTTACCCCACGATTCTGCAACAGCTCTTTTCCCCATGCTTCTTTAATCCTGTGTAGATCTATTTATTCGAATTTGTTTTTATTAACGCTTTACGTATTTATTAACTTTAATTCTCTTTCTCCTCGAAACAGAGTAAAATAATTTTCTTTAATTCTTAATTTTTGGGGTATCTTCAACTGATTCTTAATTGTGTCGAATTTTTAAAAGTGTATTAATTTTCTTTTAAAAATTATTTTTTTATCCGTTTTATATTTCTTTTAATTTTTTTCATTGTTTACTTTAAAAAAAAAAAACTGTTTCCTACAATATTACATTTTTTTTTTTTTTTTTAATATTATGACATGAGAAGCGTTAAAACTGAAAACGACTTGAACAAACTAATAACTTTGACTAATGAACAAACGCGAATCGTCTGCGAATTATACCAGAACTTATTTTTCGGCGCGAAAATTATGCTATTGTAGATTAGGGGCAAGAAATTATGATATACTACTGTGTCCGAAAAGTAAGACCAATTTTCAATTTAAAATTCGCGAGGCTTAAATTTTGTTTGCGGAAATGTTTAGAATGTTGCAGAAGGCATTCGGTGAGCATTCCTATATCGGAAAGAAATGTTTAGAAATGGTATAAACAGTTCAAAGGCGCGAAGACGAAGAGCCCTCTGGTCAACCATCAAACTCAACCGACGAAGCTCACGTCCAAAAATTAAAGATTTGGTGCTGCAAACCGTCGATTTACAATTAGAGACCTTGCTGCTGATGTTGGAATTTCAAAAGGATAGGTCAATTCCATTTTGGGCCTCAAACGCGTCAAATCTCGATTGGTACCGAAAACACTGAATGCGCCAGCTCACACTGCATTGATTCTTCGCGACTTTTTCGATAAAATGAAACCCATATCGTTCCACAACCACCATATTCACACCGTGCGACTTTTGGCTGTTCCCTAAACTCAAAAGACCACTCCGGGGACACCGCTTTGAGTCGATTGAAGAGATTCAACTTGAATCGCCGCGCGCTTTGAAGACCATCCCTGTCGATGACTTTTTGTATGCATTGAGGATTGGAAAAAAAGTTGCCATAAGTGCATTGTGTCCGGAGAGGATTACTTTGAAGACGATGAAATAAATTTGGAAGAATAAATAAAGAGTTTTTGAAAAAAAAAAAATAATAATTGGTCTCACCTTTTGGGTACAGTAGTATGCAATGTTTCGCCAGAAAAATAAATTAATCCAAGAATAACAAACTCCAATTTAAAGCCGCTAAGTTATTTATGGTTAGTTATTTCTTCCGAATAACTTCAAAAGCGAATCATACGATCTACTTAAGCAAAAAGAATAACAATACAGGATTTTTAACAAGCATATTTCATTATTTTACATGAAGATCTTGATGATTAGAGCTAAAAAGAATTGTTTAACAGTAATTAAACTCCTCGTATTTCAATTATTAATTTAAAAATATTCGTACAATTAAGTTCAAAGTAAACTTTTCCACAATTATTTATGTTTCATAACTTTTATTTACCCAATATGGAAGATGGTAACCTTCGACAGCTGGATCCTCACAAATTGCAATTGCATGGTGTAATATAATAAAGAAATACAACATGTAACTGAGACCCCAATGATGATAGATCAGATAAAGTCTAAAAGAAAAATATATACATTTCAAATATAAAAAATCAGTGCTATAAAAAAAAAAAAATTATCATTGTTTAGTTATGATGAGCTTATTTGTAAAAATAGCAGCTAAGTAAGTAAGAACTAAACTTAATTATAAAATATAGAAAATTGTAGAAAAAAGTGGTAAAATAAACTTCCATGAAAAATACATCGATCGCCAAATTTTTTTTATTTTTTATTTTTATTTATTATTTTTTTTTTTTTTTAGATTACATTTATTTGCGGCGAAGTAATTCAGTAAAAATTATACAGATCAGTTTTAATATATCTGAACTACACAAATCTTAAACAACTTTTCTAATACCATATTTAAAAAGAAATTTTTTTTTAATAAATAATTTAAAGCTAGAAATGGATTATGTTGAAAAAATTTGGCACATATGAAATTTGTCTTTCAATTTCATTCATAAAAATTATCTTTTTAGCTGTGCCAAAACTGAGGAAAGGAAGTAATTTCAAAAACAATTCATATAATACTCATATTTGAACTTAAGGTTTCATTAAAATACCAACACAGCTAAAATAATGGTATATGTTAATAAAAAAAACCTTTGATTTTGAACATTTTAATGATTTTTACAATAAAATATAGCGCTAGAATTTATTAAAATCTTAACTCAGCAAAACAACACATCCTTTAAAATGTTCTCAAACATGTAGCATTGACACAAAATAAAGTACATAACAGAAGAGTTACCAGAAAAAGGCGATAGCTCAAGGAAATTGGTATTAAAAAATTGGATCTTTTAAAATATTTGATTAATAAGGAACTTTACCAACTGAAACAATTATTTTCAGCTCAAGTTTCCCACTAGATGGCTGCAAGTTTCAGATAGTTATCACAAACATGAAAAATTGTGCCGAAAAAAATCGCAATCAGGTTCCAGAATGGCCGAATGGCTAGCGCTCTGGCATTCGGTACCGCAGGTATTGGGTTCAAATCCCGGCTTTGCCCATGGTGTTGTAGTGGTTCGAATCCACTTTAAACCGCAGGTTCCGGTCTAATAGGATCGTAGAGCGTTGCGGGGACATTGTTACTCCGCGTCCGTGTCTTTTCTTCAAGTTACACGCGCCCCTGGGTAATGCAAAGTGAGTAACATCGGTGCAGCCCCTTATGGTGAAGATCACGGTCTATTTACCAGCTGCATTAGAAGAAAGAAAAAAAAAGGTTCCAGAAACGTAATTTACTACAGATTGTTAAAATAAAAAGGTTCTTTAATAATCCGGGTATAATACTGTACAGAAATGACATGGCACATTTGAATTCACTGATATTGCATATTTGTAAAGGTTAACATATTAAGAAGAAATTTTGTAAAACTGCCAATAAATTGGAATTAAAAAATTATGTTTCAACAAGTCCATTATTTGAAACGTTAAAACTATACTTACTAAATTATCAAAAACTCGAAACATCCTTACATTTGCCTGATTTGAATCTTAAAACATTTATGAGATGAAAAAAAAAAATTCTTCAACACTAACAGTGATATGCTTAAAAAAAAATGGTATGTTCAAATCGAGTGGTTGGCTCCAATTCAACCATAATCCTATTCAAATCAATATCTTTAAGAAAGGAATTATAAAGAAAAGGAATTATACAAGAGATACAAATTGGATATTAAAAATGGTATTTTGATATAAATTGCTAAATTTTTGCCTTTTCTAAAATAGGAGAATAATGTAAGATAGTATTATTCTAAGTTGTCTTTAAAAAAAAAAAAAAATCTGATAAATCCGGTACTTGCATTTTGAATGTATTCATTGTTATATAAGTAGTGTAGACTGTTACGTCGAAACCCATGTCCCCCTGTTTAGGGGAGGTCAACGCCCTATGTCCAGAAAAACATCCTGTCTGTGGGGGTGTCTGGCAGGGGGTGAGCAGACGGGAGAGAGAGAAAGAATGTAAGAAAGCAGTTGTTCTACTACGACCATAGAGAACGGTCGTGTGGCAGGGCATCTACGAGTGTGATGTCTGCTTAATAAAGGAGTTATTTTATACAGTCCACAAATCCGTGTCATTCTTCGTGTCTGTGTCGAAGATTACTTGAGTTTATATTTGAGTGACCGAGCTATCGAACATTTTGGTCCAGTCTCCCGGAGACGGATTAGTTGAGCATTGATATAGAGTGATCCATTGGATTTCCACGAATCGTTGGCTGCATTCTACCAGGAGTTCGGTAGGTGAAGTTTAATAATTCTAATGTATTGGACATTTAGCTTGATTTAGTATATTGAAGTATAGTGTCTTGGATTGTGGATATTGCCTAATTAGCCTTGCCGGTTGTTTAGTTTGAGTTGTTAGTTGCTTTGTCTGATGTGTTAATTTAGGTTAATTAAGGTTGAATGAGAGTGTTTAGTTTAACAGGTTTTGTTAAGTTTGCAGTGCATTGTTTTAGTGAATTTAAGTGGATAAACAATGTCTGTTTCTTTAAATCTAAAGAAGGATGAGCTAAAAGAGGTAGCGGAAGAGATGGGCTTAACCATTCCAGACAATGCTCGAAAAATAGACTTGATCAATCTAATTGAATCCAGTGATGTATATAAAAGCAGGGTTGAAATAGTGCGCAATCTTGTGGATGATATTTTGGAAGAAAAGAGGGAAAAAATCGAGAGTGAGAAACGAGAAAGTGAAATTAAATTAGAATTAGAGAAAAAAAAATTCGAGAGTGACAAACGAGAAAGAGAAATAAAATTAGAGATAGAGAAAATTCATTTGGCCAAACTTGAAAAAGAGTTGGAACTTGCAAAATGGAAAAGGGATTCAGCTAAAACTTCCCAAATTAGCTATAATAAAGGAATGAGTGATGACTCTTTGTCTTTTTCCAGAAAAAAGTGTTTCTAACAAAATCAGTACAAAAGAGAATTTGAACGAATCCAAGAAATCAAGTGATTCAAACAGCAACACTTCTCGCCACCAAACTCGAACCTCTCATATTCCTTCAACAACATCATCTGTATTAGAAGCAAGTAAAGAGAAACCTAAATGTATTGAGTTTCGCAGTGTAAAACCTGTAGTTCCTTCTAAGCCTGCATTACCTGTAAAGCCTATGATTTCTAATCAACCACGTACTTCTGTGAAAGAAAATGATATTGAGGAGAGAGATATAGAAAATTCAAATCTTATTCTTCAGAATACTGTGTTTGGCTTTGTGGTGTCTGGGTGCAGCACCACAGGAAATGTTAATAGAGAACATTGTGGACTAACCAAAGTTGAATTTCCATTGAGAAAAACTTGGTCAGTAGAAGGGTTTGAGAAATTGGAATTAACAGGTGATAGTGAAAATTCTACATGCGAGAAAATAATTGTGGAAAAAGTACCAGATGCTACTCATGCAACTCATCATGGTGTTTACTTGTCTGAGAAATTACGAGTATTTGATTGTTCCTCAAAGAGCATGAATGGAGCTACCATCAATGGTTCAAAGATAAGAGTGGACACATCCCGAGGTGATGGAGTTAAACGAGGAGGCCGTGGCGATGGAGACATCCGTGGCAGTAAAGATGGTGGCTATTCCAGTGGAGATAAACGAGGAGACTGTGGAGGAGGAGAATACCGTGGAGTCAGAGGAGATGGTTTCCGTTATGGAGGAGATAGAGGAAGCAGGTATGGTAAACCATCATATGGATGTGGTGGAGTCTACAGGAGTCGTTCAACTATGGGACCGTCCAAGAAACAGAGGTGGCTGGTAAGGGAATATGCCCTGAACGGCAAATGCCATTGCCGAACCTCAACTGTTCGTGTGAGACTATAACATCTGTTACAGTTGGTGTTTAATATGCTTCAATGATCCTCAACGTTTATTTTTGAGAATTCATCAACTACTTTGGGAATGTGCCTTGAAGCTTAAGACATCTAAGTAGTTTATTGCAGTGATTCGAAATCAAGTGTTTAAAAGACTTTCATGCTCATCAGAGTTGCTACAATTCATCGATTGTCTTCTGATTTCCAGTGATACCACATTAGGTGAGACCAGAGTTCCTGGCTGGAGAAAAGTATCCTGATCAACCGATCCAGATCCTTGATAAACAGGACGAGAACTTTTCTGAACTGAGTGATCCAGTGTTGGTGAGAACAAATTGTTTATGAAATAAGCGACTGAAATTTCATGAACTATTTATTGAGTTTAAGTAATAATTATATAAAAGTTTAAGTATTTAAGTTACATATTTAGATTTATTAAAAATACCAAGTGTTTGTCATTTAAATTAAATTATTCAATTGATAATTTATTTATATTGATAATTTATATATATTATTATTGCTTAGTTATTCATGCATGATAGAAATTAATATTGCTGAGATATTTCTAGTAAAATCTATTCTTTTTCAAAAGTCTATTGAAAGAAGAAACTTATGTCGAAGAGTAAATTAAAATCTTTAAATCCCTTTTGATTTAGATGGAATCTTAAGAGTAGGTGGACGTTTGAGTAATGCGGAATGTAGTTGTGATAAAATACACCGTATAATGTTGCCTAAAACTCATGCATTTACTGAGATGTTAATTTCTTATTACCATATAAAATATTTTCATGTAGGATTATCTGCTCTTTTGTGTCATGCACGTGAGAAATTCTGCCCTATAGGTGGAAAATCTATTTGCAGAAAAATAGTGCATAAATGTGTTATTTGTTAAAAGTAAAACCTATAGTGTCAACACAACTAATGGGTAATTAACCAAACGATAGAGTTACCTTGAATTATCCATTTAATGTTTCAGTAGTAGATTTTGTGGACCATTTTTGGTTAAAATTGGTAAACAAAGAAAGAGTTTTGTGTGTAAAATGTATGTATGTTTATTTGTTTGGTTTGTGTTTAAGGCAGTGCATATTGAGATTGTTTCTGATTTATCATCCGAATCCTTTATAGCTGCTTTAAAAGATTTATTGCACGTAGAGGCAAATGTGCTAAATTATACTCTGATAATGCAAAGAATTTTGTAGGTGCGAACAGAGAAATTCAAAAGTTTCATGAGTTAGTTATTAATCCTGATATTAAGTTATCTTCATATTTATGTGAAGAAGGTATTGAATGGAAATTTATTCCCCCTCGAACCCCAAATTTTGGTGGTCTCTGGGAAGCGGCCATTAAATCATTTAAGTTTCATTTGAGAAGAGTAGTTAAAGGTGTTAGTTTAAATCATGGAGTTTTAACTGGGTGTAAGCAAACTGAAGCAGTTTTGAATTCTAGACCATTGAGTCCAATTTCTATTGATAGTGATAACTTCGAAGTTTTAACTCCAGCCCATTTTTTGATTAATCGATCAATGAACGCTATTTTAGAGCCTAATTTAATTGATTTAAAAGATAATAATCTTAATAAGTGGCAAAAAGGTAACTAAAATAGTTCAATTAGTGTGAAAAAATGGCACCGTAGCTATTTAAGTGAATTGCAACAAAGAAATAAATGGGTCTTTGAAAAGACAATGTAAACATTAGTGATTTAGTGCTATTGGTTGATAATAATTTACCTACTTACAAATGGTCTCTAGGCAGAATAATTGATATTTATTATGGTGTTGATAATAAAATCAGAGTACTTAATAAAAACCCAGAGTGGAATTTTTAAAAGACCAGTATCAAAAGTGTGTGTTTGCCTATGCCAGAGTAATTTCCTTTTAGAGTGTGCTTGTTTATATTCATAGTATTATGTTTGTAATTTGTTTAAATTTAGTACAATGTATACATATATATATTCATTTTTTTCAATGACTTATTATATGTTAGAATGATTATTGTATATTATTGAATGTTTAGTAAACATATCAATGGGTGGCGGTATGTTACGTCGAAACCCATGTCCCCCCTGTTTAGGGAGGTCAACGCCCTATGTCCAGAAAAACATCCTGTCTGTGGGGGTGTCTGGCAGGGGTGAGCAGACGGGAGAGAGAGAAAGAATGTAAGAAAGCAGTTGTTCTACTACGACCATAGAGAACGGTCGTGTGGCAGGCATCTATGAGTTTGATGTCTGCATAAACTGAGTTGTACTTCTACGACCAGAGAGAACGGTCGTGTGGCAGGGCATCTACGAGTGTGATATCTGCTTAATAAAGGAGTTATTTTATACAGTCCACAAATCCGTGTCATTCTTCGTGTCTGTGTCGAAGATTACTTGAGTTTATATTTGAGTGACCGAGCTATCGAACATAGACTAACTAATGTAGACAGTAGAGTATATCTATCTAATGTAAATTTCACATATTCATAACCATTATAAAAATGTTGTCTTTTCAAGTCAAATAACTGAATACTATATAGAGTTATGTTCAACTTAAAATATCTTTAACAAAGTAGATCTAAATTTTAAAAAAAAAAAACCATTTTCAAAGAACATCTGTTTATGAAATTTATGTTCATTTACAGCTAGTTCAAAATAATTTTCCTACATGCTTCGGATGAGTGCATTTTCCCCAGTTGTTAAAGAAAATTAACTTCATCCTTGAATTCCTTCATTCATTTATGAAACTTCCCGTAAAATTATTCCTCTACTTTTAATATTAAGAATGTCACTACAACATTTAATGTGACATTTTATTGCTAAACCTCTAAAGAAATCAATGTTTTTCAAAATATGTAATTTTTAGTAATCATAACTATTCCTAATAAATGGTTGCTTTTCAAAAGCTTTAATAATTGGCGTCAAAAGTTAGAATTTTTATATTCCCCATGAAGTAATATTTTCAGAAAGCTTTTTTTTTTTTTTTTTTTTTTTTTAAGAGATTTCATTTTTTATTACATTGTACATAAATAAAGTTAATTACTACTGTTCTTTTTTTAATTTTAAAAAAGCACATTTATATTCACCGCTTGATAATAAAAAGTATTTAGTACCTAAAACAAACTTTAAAAAAATTTATTTTAGCATGTAATATCTAAGACAGAGATGGCCATAGCTTAGTTTCCTAATAAGTAGAATTGAAATAAAAAGCTCAAACTTACCATTCCTATAAATAAGCCAGCAGTATTGTTTAATTTATTATTGAAATTTAAGTTTAAGTAGTCGCATTTGAATTCCAAAAATTTGACAAAAACACTCTCTCCGAGTGTTTTTTTTTAACTTTACTTTTATAAGCATAGTATCGACTCGGATTTACACTAGCAATCGTCAAAAATTATGAAATGTTCTGTAATTTTTTTAAACAAATAAATAAATCGTTGGAAATGCAATAAAATTCGATCCATAAATCAATATTACCAATATAGGAAAATCAGCGTAACAAGATGAACAGCTGGAAAAGAACAAATATTAAATAGAAGAATACGAGTATATAAATATAACCTTAATATCAGAAAAAAAATAGCACACACGACATTAACCACGGGAGGGGGGAATTATCAAACTCAACAAAGTAACATGATTCTTTTTTTTTTTCAATTTTCATTGTGCGTCTGAGGAAACCGAACTATAAATGAATTTTTGTTTCATATACTATTTTTAGTCACCTCGGGAAATCAGTTGATAATCCCAATTATAAATCACTTTCAATGTCAATTTTCATCTCATTTGAAAATGTACCTTAATACAAAATAGATTGTATTGTATACTATTTTTGCACTATAAATATTCAACTAGTATTTACTAATAATTAAAAACGCGTACAGTGCACTACTTATAGCAGAAATGCACAGATTAGAGAAGACTAAGAACCGCATATGCTCACCAATTTGACGGTAGAACACACCAAAAATTAAGTTATTTATCAGGTATTTATTTCATTTATAAAAATGTATAAATGTGGAGTCTGTAGCCAAGGCTCAGGCAGTGTACCAGAAAATCTACCAAAGAACACACCACTCATTAAGTGAAACAGAAAGAACTACCAATTTTTTTTTTTTTTTCTAAATTTGTGTTGAGCACTGTAACTGTACATGCGCAAGTATATCAATAAATGAAAAACTTTTAGTACCAATAAGTGTTACAGTTCTGTTATGTAAATCTACGTTAATTAAACCTTGTGTTAAGTGTTGATAACTTGTTTAATTAACTACTCTTTGACAGCCAATTAAACAACATGCAGGGTATATACTGTGAAAAATGAAATCCCAACATCAAGAAGAAATTAGTTCAGAGGAATGAAATTTAGGTAAATCATTTATCTAGATAATATATTTGATTAAAACTTCAAGGTCATAGGTTAAAGTAAGACCAAGAAGACCCATTTCAAATGTGAAATGGAAGTATATTGATAACCGCTTTAGTCTCCACGATTTTGAATGCAAGCATATACACTCATGTCCATAAATTAAGGATAATTCAGAATCACACAGAAATTGAACTCTAAAATAAAAATTTCACCTGTAGAATTATCACACACATCTTGAAGAAGAATATGCAAATTACAGGAAACCACCAGATGGCGCGGATAGTACATCACAATGACGAGAGTGTAAGAGTGGGGTATATAAGGAATGGTGGCAAAGAAGTAAAATTGTTCACAAGCGCTTTAAAAGCCTTTCAGTGCAATAACCGCATAGTTATGGCACAAAGGAAGCATTTGGATGATTTTTTATGTGGTAGAATTATCGGACGACTGGAATGTGGACGTACCCAGCTGGAAGTATCCGAGGAACTTGGAATCGCCCAGAGTGTCATCTCCAGGCTTTGGCAACGATTCCAAGATGATGGTAATGTGAGTAGATGTTACAGCACAGGTCGCCCCCGAGTTACAACGCCGAATGAGAACCGGTATTTAGCAGTTACTGCCAAAAGAAACAGACGGAGCACAGCATCAGACCTGTCTCGTCAGCTCTCTTCAGCTACCGGTACGACAGTTTCAAGGCAGACCGTGTACAGACGCTTAGGGCACATTGGTCTATATGCTCGTAGGCCTGTCAGATGTGTTCCATTTACCGCAACTCACTGTCGCCTGCGATTAACCTGGAGTAGTGAGCATGCATTGTGGACACCGCAACAGTGGTCTAGTGTGATGTTTTCCGACGAGTCCAAGTTTAGTTTGCAGTCTGATTCTCGCCGGACTTTCATATGGAGAGCGTCAGGTACCCGTTACCACCAAGAGAACACAATTGAACGACACCGTTACGGTGGTGCAGGATGGCTCGTTTGGGGAGGAATTATTCTTGGTTCCAGAACTGACCTGCATGTTCAGAGTGTAACGATGACAGGCCCATCTATCGGGATGTCATTCTGGAACAACATGTACGTTTGTTTCGGGGCGCCATGGGTGCTGAATTTCTGTTTATGGATGACAACGCCCGTCCTCACCGTGCAAACATTGTAGACGAATACCTTCAATTGGAGGATATCACCCGTATGGATTGGCCAGCATACTCACCGGACTTGAATCCAATAGAGCATGTGTGGGATATGCTTGGCCGACGAATTGCAGCCCGTCAACCCCCCCCACCTGTCAACCGGAACTTCGGAGGGCATTGCTTCATGAGTGGTGTAATATTCCCCAAGATCAGATTGATAATTTGATACTCAGCGTGCCTAGGCGTTGCAAGGCATGTATTGCGTCGTCCGGGATCATACTAACCATGTTATACAGTTTATTGTAAATAGGTTCTTTTTTGAAATTTGTTCCAGGGAGTAAAAACCGCAATTTTTATTAATTATGTCAAACATATAGCATCTTTTTTGCTCTTTACCTTTTGTTTGATAAATAGACTTTACAAATAAGTCAAATTTGTTTTGCTTCTGTCTCTTTCTTTGCCTGAACTTCATTGTCCTTAATTTATGGACATGAGTGTAAATGAGCTTACATTGTGTCATACGGATGCCGTAAGTTATTTTGTCAATTGGAGTTCCTTATCTGTTGCACTTCATCAATCAAATCAGCGAAAATCCGTGTAATATGATTACCAGAAGGTAGATTTTCTTTCCGCGATATTGCAGAAAGACTTAGCAGAAATGATGATCACGGGAAGGTATTGTCTCAAGAAGACTAGGTTACGGCCTGATAGAGGGACGACGACAATATTCGCTGCATAGCTGAAGCGCATTTGTAACAGAAATTCGAACTTCTATTGGCACCAGACAGACAAAGCGAACGATAACAAATCGATTAGAGTGCAGCTCCGGGTCAGACACCTTGTAGCGTTCATATCATTAACTACAAATCATCGCCATCTGCAACTTCAGTGGTTCCAAGCTAGGACTCTTTGGAGGGTGGAGTGGAGATCTGTTATGTTCTAAGATGTTGATGGCCATATGTTGGTTGGAAGGAGGCCAGGTGAGTGCTGGTAAATTATATGCATAGTAAATACACTGGACGTACACCAAAAATTATGGTCTGGGAAGCAATTTTTCATGACAGCAGGAGCACTCGTTTTATACTATGCACCTTGAAAGCAAATTTGTACCTCAGACTGGCGATTGAACCAGCCATTTGGAAGGCCATTTGCCATTTTGATGCCATTTTTATCACTATTCCAACATGATAATGCTCGTCCCCATACCACTGCTGTCAACCAACGTGCTCTACAAAATGTCGACATGTTGCATATCGACATGTTGGCTTTCTCCCATCGAGAACGTTTGGGACATATCTGGAAGGCAAATCCACCTCATCAACTTCGGCTAAACTTCTAGTACACTTCCTCACATTTTCAAAAAATTGCGATTGTTATTTTTTTTTTGTTTTACTCAAATACACGGGGTTATCAAAATAACGGAAACACCTGTGAATAATAGTGACATTTTGAATGCTCTTCGTAAGCGTTAAAATATAATAATAGCTACCAGTTTACTTTTTAAATAGAAATGTATATATTCTGGTAGTATGTGGTAGCTTTATTGAAGTTCTGTAAGTCTTGGATTTATTCTAACGCGGCAAATGTTGGACCTTTCAAATTTTTAAAGAGGCCAAATTATAGGTTTGGTTTGGTTTGTCGCTCTACGGTCATCTTTTTGCACACTTTGGGCTAAACAGACCGGGACCTACAGTTTAAAGTGGATTCCGAACCACTACAAACATCCATGGCACCGCCGGGACTCGAACCCGAAACCTGTGGTACCGAGCGCCAGAGCGCTAGCCACTCGGCCATTCAGGCCCGCCAAATTATAGGGAGCCCGTCTAGCTGGAGCAAGTGTAAACGAAACATCCCAACTTTTAGGCGTTTCTAGAGGTACGGTATCTAAATTCATGAAAGCGTGGCAAGATAAGCTCGTCAAAGCAAAAGAGTGGACGGAAAGAAAAGCTCAGTGAAAGAGACGGGTATTGAAGCGGATTGTGATGTCTCAAAAGCGAACAACTGCAGCAAAAGTGATCGCAAAAAGCTCAATCAGCATCTGGATTCTCGAGTATCTATCATTACAGTTAGAAAGCACCTTCATAAACAGGTCATTTAACGCCGGAGCAGCAATTCCGAAGCCACTTGTAACAGATGTTAATGCTAAACGTCGTCTACAGTGGTGCCACACTCACAAATCCTGGTCGATTGATAAGTGGAAGAAAGTAATGTGGTCTGACGAACATCTTTCACAATTTTCCCCACAACAGGACGGGTGTACGTTTGGAGGAACCTGCACAAACGTATGATCGTGATTGTCTCCTTCCAACTGTCAAGCATGGAGGTGTATCTGTCATGATATGGGCAGCCAATCGAAAATCGAAATCCAAACAATCGAAAATTACAGACTACATTGCGCTCAGCTGGTGGACGATTTGCGTAACAAGAAAGGAAGTATACCAATAGTTTGGCCAGCATTTTCTCCGGGCATAAACCAAATAGAACATATTTGGGCATTCTAAGCAGATCAGTTGCCGACAGCTCTAACCTCCACAAACAATTTAAGAGCAGAAAAAGAGTTCTGGACTAACGGGACAGAATACCATAAACCCTCATTTAATATCCTGGTAGAGTCCACGCCTCACAAGTGTTAAACGTAGCTGTACATCAGGTAAAACAATACCCTAATTAAAAGTGATTATATTTCGAGAAATCACTTTATTCGTTTTTCTGAGATATACATATTGTGAAATTTTCGTCTCATGTATCATGCGCCTCTTTTTTTTTTTTTTTTTTTTTTGTCCATCCATGTTTGATTTGTAAAACTGTCTAGTTCCTCATAGCTTTATTACGTCTATGAATAACATATCAACCACCAAAACACTTCCTCGAACGTAATATCTATCCGGAACCTTATTTGTTTGAGCAGAGTATTTAATTTCAATTCATAGCATTTCCAAAAAAAAAATCACCAAGCAATCGCGTTTATTTATAATAAACGAGACAAGCATTCAAATAAAATATTAAATGAAAAATTAACTATAGGTAAATAAAGCAGCTGCCAAACAATTACTTTCATCCAATCCGTAAAAGATTACAATTGACAAAGCAGATAATTTTTATAATCATTTAAAAAACAAATGCAGAAAAATTATGTTCATTTCCCAACAACAAGTAGTTAACAGAGAACTACTTACTTTCATGTTGATAGGATTAATACAATTAAAAGTCTTTATTGCATTATTTGCATCAATAAAAAATTTAGCAATCGAATATCAAAATTTGATCCCATTCACAACATGAAACAATTAACAATTGGCATGCACATAAAATATTTTAAAAAATTATTATTACTGATGATGAAACAATGGCAAAAGAAAAAAAAAAATCCTAATGAAAACTCTTATCAAATTTCTAGTTGATTTTAGATTTGGTTTCCTGATAGAACCATTGGATCTATCTAAAAATATAATGAAAAATTCACTATCGATTAAAATCGTTACAACTGAAATGAAGCAAAACATTAATACTAGATACAGATGCAAATATTCAGACGAAAAAATTTATTTCATTCATTAAAATTCCATAACTGCTATTAACCTTTACTAAACATTTTAAACAATAATTACCTGACACATTGGTCACTCGGGATGAAATTGGAAAGACGCCCATTTTTAGCATCGCAAACTAAAGTAGAAGCTAATAATAGATTCTGAAAGAGAAAATAGTCATATTCAAAAACAACACATTTTTCAAAAGAATATTAAACTGTGGATGCTTAAAGTTTTATGTAAAGAATTTATGCACCAAATAATGATAGTATATAATATTTAATGAATATTTAAAAAACTACACAAGCAATTATGTGAGGATAAAACGTAAAAAAATAAAGAAAAGAGAAATATTCTATACATAAAACTGAATCTTGAATATTCATGAATGTTTGATTATTTCATGCAAAACAGTGAAGTCAGGCAAAAACATTAATATTATTTAGTTCAATATTTATTTTGTATTTTAAATTGGGAAATCTATCATTGGATTTGCTTATGTGAAAAGTAACAAGTTTAAATCAAGATATTGGAATATATATTTTTGTAAGTATCTTAATATTTTATTTACAAAGCAATAAAAATCCTTAAAAATGTTATCTAGTTACCAAATAATTTATAAAAGGTAAATAATAATTTAACTTCAGAGGTCCCTTTAGCTGACATTTATTCTGTGGCTGTTTGCAATCTCATTGTATTCCAGAGATATTACATATTTCACTACATAATAATTTCATACCTTCATTATTTTCTTACTCCTTTTAAGGCAGATAAGAAAAATCTTTATGCAGAAAATTTTTTAAAATATTTACTTGTAGACTTATAAATTATATTTAAAGAATTCTCTTTCAACTCCTAATTTTCCATATTACTCATCCTTACATCATTAGAAGAGCTTTCATTATTGTCTATAGCACATTATGACAGTACCTCGGAACAGTTTCTACATATATGATTTTTGCTATTGTTCCAAAGGAAAGTAGAAATAATTAAAAATTTAATTAATGATTGTAACAAGGGAAGAACTTCAATTTATTCCAAATATAATAAAGCTTACTGAACTGATA
The DNA here is from genome assembly GCA_021605095.1 of Caerostris extrusa. Lineage (NCBI taxonomy): Eukaryota > Metazoa > Arthropoda > Arachnida > Araneae > Araneidae > Caerostris > Caerostris extrusa. The sequence continues at coordinate 53,333 of BPLR01019186.1, read as the reverse complement.
TTGAACTTTTTTCAAGAATAAATAAATCTAAGGTAAGTTATGATTGATGTGATTGATTTGCATGAAAATCATTTTACATTAATCTCTTATTGTAAATAAAAAATATTTTTCATACATAGCATGCCACATCAAAAAAAAAGGATTTGATTAAAATATTTCAATATTATCTAGTATTTATTTAGAATATCTCCATGACTAGATAAGGTAAATTTTAGAAGAAATTTGCAGTTGGAAAAAGATATATTTTATAAAATTAGTTGTATAATTGCACAATTAATTACACAAATATGTATTTTTGATTAATCACTTAAAGTGATTTAACTGTTTTCCGTATTACAAAATGATATAAAAAAAAATTGTATAATAAACAAATCAAAATCTATAAAACCAAAAAGTCATTTCACAGAACAAAAAGGATAATTGTTAAAAAAATTTAGAAGGAACAACAAATTCAAAATTAACATCCACAAAACTTATGAAAACAGTTTTAAAAATAATTCTATGAACTAGATAGAATAGAAAAAAATTCTTTGTTAGTGAAAAAAAGTTGAAAACTTAAAATGTCATTTATCAGAATATTGGAACAATGTTATATTTGTTGACAAAATCACATTTAATATATTCAAAACTGGTAGTTGCATAACCGTTTGGAGAAAGAAGGAATTCCAAAAATAAAACTGATTTACAACCATTAAACATGGCAGTGGAGGTGTTATGGATAGAAGTGTATTTCACCTGCTGGTGTATGTAAGCATTCTAATTTATTGAGGGAATTTAAATATAATTATACTGATCTATATTATACATCTCAAAAAACTTACAAATTCTATCAGGATAATAATCTTAAAAACATACTTGAACCTTTGATTCTGGTAGCTATACAATGACAAAGAAGTCCTTAAAACTCTTCTAGTCTACGAACTTCAACCCCCCATTGTACGTTTATACGAATTCAAATACAGAATTTGAAAATATCACATTACTTCAAGACTAGAATTAAAATCTACAATAGAGGATGGAGTAAAATAAACCTCAAATTTATTTAAAAATTAGTCTGCACCAAACATGATTAAAAAGTTTCCTTTATGTTCTTAAATAAGCAACAAAATATTAAAAATTATTTAATAAGCAATTCAAAATTTTTATTGCACTTAAGGGGACAATGGACCTTTGAAAAGAAATTTGTTAGCTTTCCATCTACTTTCATGAAATTTTGTACTTGAGTAGGTAATGCATAATACAATATAATTGCCAGGTTTTATGAAAAAATATTCATAATTAATGAAATTATGGATTTTTTATATCGATGTATTTAAAATGCTTCCTGTGTAACAAATTTTATTTTTGAGCCTAATTTTTTTTTTTTTACATAATATACATATATTTTAGATGAAAACTTCTGTAACATTTATTCCTATGCAATGTATTATAGCATTTAAAATTAATCCAATTTTTATAACGAATGTAATTTGTTTTAAATTAAAATAAAGGTTTCCAATTTGTTTTAATAAGTTTATAATCGAATAATTTACATATCTATTTGAAAAATTTAAAATAATTTACAAGTCAATAAATGATATGGCTACGCAAAAAAATTGTGATGTACTACATTCAAACCTGTTTTTGTGTGCTTTATGAAAATACTGTCCATCTAAATAAAAGACTATAACGATTTGAAGATTACACTTAAATCTTTTTTTTATGTGATCCTTATTCACGATACAAAAACATTTTAGAAACTAATCATTATTAAAACAATTGACTATCACATAGATAATATGAAAACAAAACTCGCAGCTGTGTTATTTTAACAGATAAATGACAATTTAACATACAGAAATTTTATAATAAATATAAACTGAGAATTTATAATTTAAATCTCCTGTAAGGAATAAAATTGTTTTAGAATAGCTTGGGCGGACAAGAAACACAAACTTGGTGAATAATCTTCAACAATAAAGCCTTTAAACAGATCTAAACACAATCAAACATGGTTAATTAAATTTCAATGGTACCATAGAAAAATCCAAACTATTCACATTGAACAATATATAATATAAAAATTCCTTATAGTAACTTTTTTTTAATAATGAAAATATATTAAATATTAATACTTTTACATGCTAGTTTTTAATTAGTCATTAATACTTTTACTTGCTCTATTGGAATTTCAAGAATTTTTTTTTTAATTATACCTCTTCAAATAATCCCAATTTTTGATTGATTTGAATCTTTGAATTTTCAAAGTACAACATTATATAGTTAAAATTTCACTACTTTGCTCTGTTACAGTTTTACACAATATTGGTTTCTTTTTGCAATATTACAGGAAAAACAATAAAAACCCACTTACTAAATGGAATTTTTAATTTTTATTAGTTTTTTTGTTATTAACATTACATAAGTTCACCAAAAAAAATAAACATGTATTTAAACATTAAAGTTTCCATTATTAACTACCTATACTTTTCAAATGTGACTAACTTCTGTAGTCTTCATTATGAAGTTCTGTTTGTTTTTTAAATTCATCAAGAAATTCATTTTAAATTCAAAAGAGATCAAGAGTTAATTATTTGTCTTCTCAACAACTGTCTTATCAAAAAAATTAATTGGTATTTGGGAATACGTAAAATTTATAAATAACAAAAATTTAGAAAATTTTTATATTAAAGAATAAACCAAATTGAATTATCCAAAAGAAAAAAAAAAAAAACAACTTGAATTTAACAGGTAGTTTTAACAAAAAATTGATTAAAAATATCAAGAATTCTTAAAATTTAAATATAAAATTTTTTACTAAACAAATTAGACTGTACAAAACGATATTTCTTATAGACTGATTTAGAAACTGTAAAATCTTATTATATATAACAATCAAGTCTATGTAAGTATTTACTGTTACATTTAGTAGAACACGATGAAACATCAATATTTTCAGATTATATAATATATATTTAAAAAACAGACATTAATTTATATTTTTCACTTAGGAATAAGCAGATTTACCTCTAAAATATAAATACATTTAATAAAAATATATACTTTCACCCTCTTTAAATTTATAACAAAAATAATAAAGCAAATAAAAGAAAAAGATGGCATATTAAGATAAATAAAATTTGATTAAATACTAAATTAGATTGAATTTTCTGTTTTTCATTTTTTTTAAATATAGCATGTTTTTCACAAAAATTTCAATAAAAAAAAAAAATGCAAAAGAGTTCTGTAATTTTTTCCATCACTTTAGGGCATTAAAATGAAAAAATAATGAATTATAAACTAAAATGAAATATATTTCCAAAACCAATAAGTAGAATTAAGTTTTCCTCAACAAAAGAAATAAACATCTGATTCTATTAAATGTTTATTAGTTTATACTGTAATTCAAATATTTTGTATGGATATTAATGTTATTTGAAATACCAAACTACTTTTTAAAATACCAAACTACTTTTTTAAAATACCAGTTAATCTTAATGTAATAATTAGGAACAAGTAGTGAATCAATAAATAGTATCCACTATAAAAAAAAAAAAAAAAAAGAATTAATGAAGTATCATAACTAAAGAAATACTCAAAAATTTAAGAAGGTTAACAACTCCTTATGAAATAAAATTCTAAAAACATTTGATTTTACATTAACTTTATTTAATAAATCTTAAAGTATTATCACAAATGATACATGCACATACTGTTTGAGACAATGGAGCTTCTTCTGAATGATTAGGACGATTATCCACCTCAATAGTAATATTTTCAGACTCTTTTGAAAATGTCACAAGCCGATCTTTTGATATAACAGCTGGTATTTCATCGGTATGGGTTTTAAAAAGAACTGGAGCATCAGAAGAAGACACATCATCCTTAATATCACAATTTTCAGAGCCAATTTTTAGCGTTGCAGACATAGTAAAGCACTTTTGTATAAGGTTTAGTTCCGAGTTTTAGCAAAACATTTTATAGTATTGCATAAATCTCACCAGCAAATTAACAATTGTTTACTACCCAAAAATATTTTCAAAATGAGCGTCAAACGCCCAAAAATATTTTTTTTAAGATGAGCGTCAAACGCCCCAAAAGAAAAGAAAGAAATCTAATTACTACATACAAACCACACGCTTGGCTACCAACACTGTCATACGTAAACAAAATACAGAGCAGATGCTGTCAACTTCAAAACGCCCCCGTTACGAGTTATCTTCTTCACAACTCCATAAATGTCATTGTTTTCTTTATTATTTTTTGTAAACAAATATAAATACATTTTAATAATTTTAAATATATTTTGCACATTCAAAATTTCTATAATTTTCAAGTAGTATTTATTTAAATATAAATAATATATTTTCATAAATTTTGATCAGATGACTATGAATTTTCATATCGGTCAAGCAGAACTTCTAAACTCCTTTTCATGAATCAGAACTGCATCCGAGTTTCATTATTTCGTAATATGACTGTAATGTTTATAATCGCTGTCAGGCTTGTCGAACAGTAAAAATAAAACTCTTTAAAGATGATGTCCACAGGCTGTAATTATTCAAAATTAAAAACAAACTTAAGATTAGCCATCAACAGATTAAAATTGCTTGAGAAAAAGAAAACAGAATTAGCTCAAAAATCTAGACGTGAAATAGCTGATTATCTTGCAAATGGAAAACTTGAGCGGTCTAAAATTCGTGTAGAACATATAATAAGAGAAGATTATTTAGTTGAAGCAATGGAAGTTGTTGAAATGTACTGTGATCTTTTATTAGCAAGATTTGGCCTTGTTCAACAGATGAAGTAAGTTCATAACTTTTTTTTGAATTCGTGACATTTATATCAAATTTTATTGAAAGATAGAACGTATAAAGAAATATACAAAAATTTGACTTTAAACATCATCTACGACATTTATGAATGTCATAAAATATTTAATTACTTTATTTATGAAACAAAATTATTTATTTTTTTTTTTTTCTTAACTTCTCGCTCAAAAAAATTTAATTGCCATAGGCAGTTTTAAAATTGATGATAGATTTGTAGAGCCAATCCTGTTCTTTTTTTTATTTTTATACAGGTTCAGATAAATTTTCTTTCATTATGAAATAATTTATAAACAATGTTTATTTTCCTAGGTGGATTGCAGCAGTTTAATTTAACTAGTTTCGTTTTAGTTATTTTTTAAGTTTCATATTTTCTGCATAAATTTCAAGATGTTAAAATCGATAAAATTAATGTAAAAAAAAATAATTTGTTTATTTCTTTAATTTTTTTTTTTTACTCTTAATGATCAGAGAAATATAGAATTAGTATATAACTATTGATTTATTACATCATATCTTGAAATACATTGATATCATACTATATTATAAATAAAGAGGAATTAGTACTCTGAAATTTCTTAGATATGTGAAACGGTTGGTTTCCATTATTAATTTAAGTATTGTATTCTTACATAAATATATACAAGTGTTTATATATATATATGTTATAATAATCATTTGCGATATATATATATTATCCATACTTTTCTATAAGGTTAAATAAATTTATTTAGTCATTTTCTAAATGCATTAATAAAGATTGTAGTACGCATAATTATTGTAAAGAGTCAGGAGTTGGTATAAAAAATTTGACTCTGGAGTCAGATTTTTTTTTAGTCGACTCTCCATTTCTGTTTTGAATATATACATATTTTACTACAGGTCAATTTTGAGCGAATAAATTGTGGAATATATTTAAAAAATAACTGAGTTCTGTAATAATTTGTAGATATTTTTTGTTAGTAAATTTCAATTATGCAAATAGCTGTTTTTAAAGAGGGAAAAAATTTTACTTTATAAAAGTTTTCTGTAAAGTTAGAAGCTTAGCAGCAAAAAAGTCATTACCAAAGAGAGGTTCTATATATATTTATCAGCTATAGTCTATATGTGAAAGAGCAAAACATTTATCTGCCCTAAAAAAGATTATTTGCTCATAACAAAAAATTCATAAAAATATTGATACTAAACCTATTAACTTTGGTTTTTTCAAGTACAGAGAAAATTTACGAGAGGCTTCCTTTGAACTCTGTATTACAATTGTTATTTTTTTCTAAGCATGCTAACTTACCGACATATGTAAAAACGTGAGGGCAGAAATGATGGTATAATAAGATTTTTCTTGTGATTATATGTGAAACTTTGGATAATTAGGTTCTTTATGAAATTTAGATTTCCTGAGAACTCTCTGATCCAGAGTCTCGTGTTAAACCCCAGTTTTGCACCAAATTAGTGATTGGCAATATGGCGATGACTCATCAATTCGAGGGGGCTGAGTGGCTAGCGCTCAGTGTCACAGGTTTCGGGTTCGAGTCCTGGCTGTGCCATGGATGTTTGTAGTGGTTCGGAATCCTCTTTAAACTGTAGCTCCTGGTCTGTTTAGACCTGAGAGTGAGAGTTTAGCCTGTAGAGTGACAAACCAAACCAATCATCAATTCGAGTAATCTGTACAGCAACCAATTTTTTTTTTTTTTTTTTTTTTTTATGATGAACTGTCAGGGTTTATGATTTATCTAATTTTTAAGCATACTATTGACCAGTGTGTGTGTTTATTAAATTGTTTCTTATGTATTTTTGCTTGTGAATTTTTAGATTATCGTTATTTTATATAAAATTTTTTTGTTCCGTAACAAGCAAATGCGTAACTAAATTTTTAAGAAATTAAAATAATTTTAAAAAAAGGCATATTATGAGTTTTCAGTATATCTTCATTATAGAGATGTCATCTGCCATGGATTTTTTCATAGTTATGGGAAAAAATAATACTACAAAAATTGAAAAAATAAATATAAATATTTTTATTTATTATTTTTCCAACTTTTGAAAAAGTAGAAATTTTTATGCAATTTTTTTTTTTTTTAATTATGAAGATAGTAACATTCAATATAATGTGTCTAAATAAATATGTTGTTCCTATTGCATTTTTTCTTTATCACAAAAAATTGTTAGTATACGAAGTTTGTACCTAAAAGTTGATAGAATTTAGTGAATAAGTTGTTTATTTGTATATATAGATTTTTTATACTTACATTGATGTGGTTCCTCATATATATATATATATTTTTTTATATTGCACCTGGTTTTAGCATATGATTGTAGCTAATGTATTTGTAACCTTAAGTCTTAAATGATTTCTAAATTAATCCGATTTTAATGGGAAAAAATCACTAACATAATTTTTTATTTTTAGAACATTAGATGAAGGTTTAGCTGAAGCTGTATCCAGCTTGATTTGGGCTGCTCCACGGTTACAAACAGATGTTGCTGAACTAAAAATTATTGCTGATCAGCTTGCTGTAAAATATGGAAAACCTTATGCTCTTGCTGCAAGAGAAAATAGCTTAAACTCAGTGAATGAAAAGTTGGTACATAAACTCAGTGTTCAAGCTCCTCCTAAAATACTTGTCGAAAAATATCTGATTGGTAAAAAAAATAAATTTTTAGTTGCTTTGCTTATTTTTTATTTATTTCCTTTATTTTTAAATTTTTTTTTTTTTTCCTATTTATATGTTAATTATCTTTTTACTTTTCATGTTGTTTTGTCTAGAAATTGCCAAAAGTCACAATGTGCCTTATGAGCCTGATAATGAAGTTCTGGCAGAAGAAGAATTAGCCCGTGAGCCTATTATAAGTGAACCTCTTATTGATCTTGGGGATTCCAGGCCACCAGAACCGGGTTTTGTTACTGGACCTTCCCCACAGGAGAAAATGTATCCTGGAGTACAATATCCTCAACCAGATTTACCAAAGCCTTTTAATTATCCCATACCAAATGCAAGTTCTAAATCTTTGTTATGCATGTAATAATTTTAAATGATTTAGAAATAATTAAACACTAAAAACAAATATTTGTAGGTATTGAATTAACTTTTTAATTTTTATTTTTTAAAGTTATTTATCAGATAAAGTTTTTTTTTTTTTTTTTTTTTTAATGTGGTTGCCTTTTGAGAATTCTATAATCTAGTAGTACTCTAACTTTTTTTTATCTTCAGATTGTCTTAACGGAGGAAAATTCTACCTCATCTCCTCAATTTTTTTTTTTTTTCACCATTACACCTTTTGTGTTTAATTATTTTATATAAGCAGTTTTTATTTGTCATTTTATATTAGCTGTATAATAATATAAGTCTTATTTTACTCAAGATTAAAATATTCAGAAAAGTCTGTCTTATTAGCTACAGCTAGTCAATACCTGTATTTAAATATGTTGATTACTAATAGACAAATACCTAACTACTTACGGCGGAAATATTTAACATTTAAAAGCCATGAGCCATCTATGGAGTTGGTGGGCCTTGTTTTAATTTAAGCTTTTTTTTTTTTTTTTTTTTTTTTTTTCACAACTAGATGAAGTTCTCTGTAAAGATATATTTAAATTTGATTACCTATAAAAAATTGTTTCAAAAACACTTCTACGTAAATACTTTGTTATAAAAGAAATTAGGTTCTTTAATTTTAAAATTTTACCTCATCATTTGTAGAGTAATTGCCAGTAATTTTCAAATTCTTAATAATCAAAATTTGTATTCATTAAAAAAGAAATATCGCATATTATGTTCCATTGCTTTCTCTTTTATACTTAAAAATTGTTTTAGATTTTATTGTCTATTTTATTTGCATGAAATGTGGCATGCTTTCCATTTAACCCGTCCATCTCCCGCAGTTTGAAAACCAGTACTATAATGTAAATTCTTTTAATGTAATTCTTTTCTTTTATTTATTAATTTTTACTTTTAAAAATATTAAGACCTTTTTTAAATAAATCATATAAGAGTTTTTTTTTAATATATGAATTTAGAGACACATTACATTAAGTTAACCTTTTCTTTGCTCCCATTTGGTTTAAACATTTAATGTTCTTGGTGTATATATAAATTAATGTAATGTTCGTAATTCAAATGAAAATTTTAAAAATATTTTTGGAATTATTTATTTGGCAAATGAGAAATATGTGTGCATAATTTTCACCATGCTCAATGCATGCGAAGTACCTGAATTCCTTTTAAAGAGTTATTTTGGTTGATTGTGCAATCAGTCATGCTCTGCTCACTGTACCTCTTCATCTGATCAGGATTTCTCTCTTCCCCCATGCCTCCTTGAACTGTCAAAGGATGTGATGATCACTGTAAGTTAGATCTAGTGAGTAAGGAAGTTGTGACAGACACTCAAAATGCAGGTCTTGAATAGTTGCAGCTGTTACATGAGCAACTTGAGGTTGAGCATTGCAGGGTGCTAAATGACGCCTGTTGACAACAGTTTACATTCCTCTATGATAATTCTTTAGCAGATTTGAATAGGAGAGTCTTGTTATTGTGTCCCTCTAAGCATCTAGTGTTTCAAAATGATGCCTTTTCCATAAGAGAGAGATGGTTATTTGCAAAACTTTTTATTTGGTGAAGAATGACACCCTTTTTTTATGCTTCTCTTTATTTCTGGGGTATGGTAATGGTCTATGTTTCATCCATAGTAATACATAGAGTAAAAAAAAAAAATCATCACCTCACTCAAAGCACAACACAAGTTATTTGCAGGTGTCAACACTTCTTAGTTTCTGCTGTCAGTTGTTGTTGTATACATCTTGTTGACTCTTTCTAAAACTGCAGCATGAATAATGATGTGAATTTGATTTATATAACATATGTTTTTAATTTAAAAAGTTACTTGCCCATTTTTCTTTGTTAAAGTTACATTAGCTGCTATATTCTCCTGCATCATTACTTAGTGTGCTTCACCTGGAGTGTAACATCTTTGCAGATAACGCACCATTTTTGTGTTTCTACTCCACTCGTACTCTTGTGGATGCGTCAAACTTGCATCAGCATTCAGTGCTTCTATTTGATAATAAATTGCGATTTGTTTTACATTTTCCCTTGTCAAGCATCTAATGACCAATGCTTTTTTAGTGTCTCCAATATGGTGGCCCTTTTATACTACTGCAATGATAATGCTTATTCCTTTGCTCACTGTTGCTCCTACTGAACTTCACTAACATAAACTTTACTAGCACCAATACTGCCAACTTACAATATAGTACATTTAAGTCTTTTAATTGTTGTGTGGGTTATTTTATCTTACAGAATTTCATTTTGATTAGGTATGTGCTAAAGGTGCTGAAGTGCCTCCTATTCCTAATACAGCTCCAAGTGGTCCTTATCCTGGACCTGTGACCAATCCTCAGAATATTGGTTTCAACATTGATGCACCTGCACCTTCATATGAAAGTGTTTTTGGTGATAACCCTCCACCACTACCTACTTCAGGCACAGCAGCTGCACCTACTTTGCCTACACCAGCACCAAGATCCAAATTTCCTGTTGATACACTCCCAGAATTGCCTTCAGTTCCTAACACTGTTTTGCCTGACTTAGGTGAAGCTAATAGTGGAGAAGATGTCGATTTTGATGACTTGGCAAAACGCTTTGAAGAATTAAAGAAGCGTAAATAACTATCATAATATTCTACTTGCCTTCAGTGCAAGGATTTTTTTATGTAATCTTTACTTAAATTGCTTGTAGAATTATATTTTAAATATAAAATTTATTAAAATTAGATATATAATTTTAAAAGTTCAATGACTGTACATTTGTGAATATTGTAATGAGATATTTTTGGCAAGAATATTCTATGTAATATATGGGTTGTAATTTGCTACTTTGTCTAAAAAAATGTCATGTCGCATTTTGCTTCATTACACCTAAAAATAAAATTAATTTAATTTAAATTTCCATCTTGTCTCGTTTCTTAATTTTTACTAATATTTAACTTTTACTGGCAATATGGATTTATGTTTTCTCCAATTTTTCTGGAAAGAAAACCATAAAAAATGGTCCATAATTAAAAAAAAATTTGAAATTTTTTTTTTAAAAAGTCCAAGTTAAAATATTTACATAATAGAAAATTTACTGTGCTTTAAGAATAAAAATAGTGATATTTATTATACAGGATGAGCTAAAAAATGTCTTGCCCTAATTATAAAAATTTATTGTGCAAAAACTATAATAATTAAACATATGTTTATTTGGATACATTGTAAATGCTTTATAAAATTTTTAATAAGACAACATACTTCAGTAGATTTCCATGTGTGACTGTTTGGTAGCTCAAAGTATGTCAGTCTTTCATTCCAATTTTGGTTTTGCCTTTTTTAAACCAACCAAAACTTTGTCCTTTATATAGTCCCAAATGAAAAAATCAAAAGAGCAAATATGATGGTCCATCCTTTCCAATCCACCCTGGAGCTAAGGAACTTCAATGAGAAATTGCTCCATCTTGCTGATAATCTATGGTTGAAATACTTATAACTGAAGTGCAATGAATAGTTTCAGTAAGCTGACCTGTAAACATTGACAGTGGTGTTTCTTCCCATGAAGAAAATCAGCCAAATTGCCTTGTTATGCATGAGGCTGTATCAAACATTAACTTTAGGGTGCTGAAACATATGGATTCTCTGATTACCAGAAATGGGCATTATATTTACCTTTCCGCAAAAAATAAAAATAGAATGACATTGGAAAAACAAATGTGACATAATCATATTGCAATTACTTTTGCTGTTTGATTCATTTTTGTGTGATTGAAATGCTAATTTTATTAAAATTTATTTATCTCTTATATATATTATATTCTAATAAGATTTTTAAATTAAAAATTCGAACTAATTTTATTCGAAAACGTTTATAATAAAAAAAAAAATGAGTTGCATTAAAATCAAACTTTCCATTAAAAGAATATGGTAATATTCTTTTAATTTAAAATTAATATAACAAAAACTATGCAAAAACATCCATGATAGAAAATATAATATTTTAAGTTCTTGTATTTTGATGCATATTTTTGTGAAATACAAATAAAATGCTGAACTTTTTGTATCAAATAAAGTGCATCTCGTATCAACAATTGAGCTGCATGGTGAGATTTTTCTCCCATAAAATTTTTTCGAAATGTAATCTACTCTGTATTTAAACTCAACTGCTGTAAACAAAGTTTTTGCACTACAAATTCTTTATAGTTTAATAATTATAATATAACACTATATATAATTATTAGAAATAATTTGCTTTTAAAAGTACATTTAAAACTCAGTAATATAATTTTAAAAAAATTCATGTATTAATGCAATGCATAAAAATATTCAAGAAATATTGATTTGCTGCAAGATACTTCAACTTGTATGTTTGTAAAAATAATAATTTTTATTCAAATCAAAAAAATAATTAATCTTCAGTGTTTTAAATGTTACCTAAATTCTGGAAGTATCAAGTTAGCAAGAATAAATGCTAAAATTAAGTTATGAAAGAAAGATTTATATGACAATTATTTTTAAATTTTTTTATTCCTTTAAAAGAGAAATACTAAGAAATAAACAATTTATGATTTATAAATAATTATTACCATAAAAAAGTATACACAAAAAATCCACCTTTATTTACAAAAAATATTTATTAAAAGTATTTAATAAAAATATTACATTTCAATATAAGATTCAATGCAAAAAATAAATATCAGATATTTCCTCCACCAACCAACCCCAAATTCCGCATACTACTGCACTACGCATTAACTGGAAAGTGTCATATCTTGTTTCTTCATGCCAGAACTAAAGAATTGTTTTGACTATCTCATGGCAGAGCAAGCTTCTTGTAACTATTAGTGTGCATTTTGAAGTGAGTGTGTCATGATCTTCCCTTACTTTCAAAATGTATAATCACAATTAGTCCTCCATAAAGAGATGTCATTTATTAAATATGAAACAATTAAATATAATAAAAGAAAAAAATTATTTCACAATATTTTTCTGGTTCTCGTAGTGGCTCTTGAATCAAGAAGCTCTGGAAGTATACAATTAAAGTAAAAAATATTTTATTTCGGTAAAATCTGTTTCCAAAATTCATTATTTCATTCCATACAAATGGTAAGGTTACCTTTTCTGCACCACATGAGCAAATTACACCACTTTCTGTTTGTAATATGAAGCTGACCTTGAATTTGAAAATAAAATTTATGTTTGAATGAAAACGATATTGTTCGGTCATTAGTTATTTTTAAACCAAATTTTTTATACATTTTATAAAAATTAGTGATGTGCAATTTTTTTGTGAAATACAGGTATTTAATTTCTAACAAACCATCGATTCAACTAAGCCACGTGGAGATGTGCAGAGAAAAGGGATTTTCAGGGTCTATAAATAATCAGCATTTTTTAGTGACTGCATTTTATGATGCATAAAATTCACATGCAACATCCTCATTCGCCAACCCAAATTGCATAACTTTTGTTGTAAGAGAGCCTATATGCATAATCTTTTCACAAGACTTTCACTAGTATCTCCTCTACTGATAATTTCCTTGAACCATGAGGAAAACACTTTTCATCTCACCACCTTTCAGAAACAGTCCTAACTTTTTTGCTTGTCCACTAGTTACTTTTTTTAAATCATCTTGACAAGAAACTTTCATTTTTCCTAAAGGATTTTTTAACAATGTATTGTACATATTTTGTGGTAAATTTGGTTTTCCAACTAGTTCTCCATAATTTTGATTTTGATGTCTTTGAAATATGATGGATGTTTCTCTCTCTTTCTTGGTTTGACTTCATTGGGAAGATTATTCTGCAGAAGTCGTTTACAGTACTTCCTATTTTTTATTTTATAAATGTTGGTGTAGAAAAGTATGGGGCTTTTGTCCCATTACTATCTTATTTACATTTTTCTGCCATTATTGTGTAGGAGTTTGAAAGATAAATTTATTGCTTATATATTTGTATACAAGTAATATAAAAAAAAAATTTTAAGTCAATTCCTACTTTTTTTTTCACTATATTGCGGAAAGCCCTTTATAAATAATTTCCATTCATTTTTTTAAGTTTATCTGGCACCATATATTAGTAGATATATGCAACTTAAATCTAAAAACTAAAATTAATTAATTAAATTTAATTACTGAATTAATATTTGAAAAACTGTTTTAACATCAGGTGTCATCCACTACAAGTTCAAAAAAAAAATATATTTCAACTTGAGTGGATGAATAAAAAGTATTTTATTAATGATTGAAAATTTGAACAAAATATATATAGGGAGAGTATGAGCTAATAGAAGGAATTGAATGACAAAATTTTGTGAGACATGCCACAGTGTCGATCCAAGATTGGAAACAGAGATACCTTTATCACCTTATGTTGAAATTGAGATTTTGGCCACAGCCTTCTCATCAAATAAATTTGAGAGATCGATCGCAAACGAAGAAGCCACCACGATTTGATTATAATGTCATGAAAGTAGAATGATTTATCTATGAAGAGAATTCTGAAACTTATCAAGAAGCAAGAGAATGTCAAGAACTGCAAAAAAGAAAGAAGGAGTGAAATGGCTTCATTGAAAAAACCAGATGTGGGAACTGACTGAATTACACAAAGGGATTCAAGTCCATACCATGTAAGTGGGTATAGAGAATTAAAAGAAATCCAAATGGTACATTATACAAGTATAAAGCAAGATTTATGATAAAGGGATTTGCTCAACGGAAAGATATAAATTAAAATGAAATTTTCAGTCCAGTTTCAAGAACATGCACAATAATAACTCTGATTAGTATTGCTGTAAGGTAAAATATGACTTTAATACACTTTGATGTTTCAACAGCATTTTTATATGGAAGTTTAAAGGCTGATATTTTCATGGATCAACCAAAAGTGTTTGAAGATTGAACTAGTAGAATATGTCATCCAAAGAAAAGTTGATATAATCTAATGCAGACACCCAGGTGCTGGAATAAACGGAGAATATTTACTCAAACTGGGCTTCAAAAGGAATGAAGCAAATCCTTGTTTATTTATAAACATAATGACATCATCAGATAAAGTTCAACAAGATATTTTTCTCAAAGATCTGGAGACAGAATTCGAAATCACAACCAAGCCAGCCTCATGCTATTTAGGCTTTGAGATTCATCATTGAGTAGACGGTCCAATTAAAGTATTTTAAACTACTTACAGACAAGTTGGAGCTTTGATGTACTTGATGACAGGACACGACCTGATATAGCATGTGTTATTGGTGTGATATCAAGTACGTCACAAAGTCCAAAAGAAGAAGATTGGCAAAAACAGAATGCTTCGTTATTTCAAAGACAACGTAGATAAAAAAATACAAGATAGAAAATAGGTGTTACAATGACTACAAAGTTACAGTGACGCAGATCAGGGCGGTGATCATACAACAACGGGAGTAGTGCATATGTATGCATGTGGAGCCATTTCCTGGCTGAGTCAAAGACAGTCCATAGTAGCCATCTGCCCTACAGATGCCACACTCATAAATAGTCGCAGCCAATAAAGCAATTAGAGATCTTGTGTGGTTAAAGAGACTCGTCAGTGAGATCATCAACTTAAAAGTGATTCTAGAACTTCAAATCGACAATGAAGCAGCTATCAGACTTTCTCAGAACCAAGGACAGTGTCAAAAGCATTGTAAACACATCTGAATTAGACATTTCTTTGTAAGAGAAATTATGCAATGCGAAGACATTACGGTGAAGCAGGTTTCTACTGAGCTTCAACTAGCAGATCTGTTCACTAAGTCATTATTTGGTTCTAGACTTTTTAAATTTAAATGACAAAGCGGGGTTAATATAAAGAAAATTATTTGCTTCACTTAATGTAGTAATAAGGAAAGTTTTGAAATTATATATTTCATTTTCTTTTTGCTCTTCTTAAGTGGCAATAGATCATAACACTAAAATTTTAACTTTGCGAATTTTCAAAATAAAGTTGTATCTAACAACTTGTTTTGTTCCAAAACAAGCTGTTTAGATACATGTCTCAAAATCATGTAAATATTTATATCAATTAAATAGTTTTCTTTAAGTATATTATGGTTTATAAAGTTAGCAGTGACATGAAGAGGTCGTCGAACTTCCTCTTCTGGCTAAGTGGATCAACCCAGCAGGGCCAGATTTTCCTATAGGCTAACTAGGCTTCAGCCTAGGGCCTCAAGATCAAGAGGGGCCTACATTCAAATTGTTAGCAAAATTAGAATTACACTATTCTAAAAACAGCAAACGCTAAAACACTCAATCGAAATTCTACACATATGACTAATAAACAACATAAAAATGTATTGGTTAAGATCAAGGCGTTCAGCTCATTGGGTCTGTTCGTTTGTTTATACTAGATTGCACCAAAATATAGTTCATATGTTCACTGATTGCTATGGCAAATATTGATGTGCCTTATGCCACTAAACTCTAGTTTGTTCTTGCATAAATAAAGTGCAGATTGGAACAGAACAAACGAACAGACCTATTGATATCCCGACGTTCCGTTATATTCGTATTACTGATAACATGAAATACGTGTTAATGTTATTAGAAAAGATTCTTATTTTAGGATTGCATACATGATCATTTGACTTCTGCCTTTTGAGTTGAGTAGATTCAATACTTTAGTGAAGTGTTTATAGACTATTGAAAAAAATTTTTGTGACAATATTTTCATTTCGCGGAATTCTAAGTAAGTTCTTAACTTTTATTTATGCACAATAATTAGTAACTCAAATATTATGTTCTAGATCATAATCTAAGAATAAATAAAAGATTTGGAGTGGAGCTTACAAACGCAAGAAAAGAAGCTACAAGAGTATGAGGCAAAGAAGCTAACACTGATTACTGCTTACATGCATGTGCCAAATACTCACAGTAATGATGTATTTTATTATATCTCATGTAATTTACAAACTTAAAAATGGGAGGTGAAAGGGCCTCATAAGTGGAATAATCTAGGGCCTCTTTTCATCTAAATTCGGCTCTGCAACCCAGAACTCTACGGATGATTAGAAACAGGAAATTCCTTAGAGAGGGAGGGAAATTTGGAGAGTAGCTGCTAAGAAAGAAAATCTGAAAGATCGCTCTCAGAAGAAAAAGTTCAGGGTCGTTTTTAAAGCCACGTCCTGAAAGAGATGAGTCGATCTCGTTCCAAGTGTCTCCGTCTTATAGCCAGTAACAAGCCACGCTATGTCTGGTTGTGAGAGACAGCTGGACGAAAATAGCTAATTTCTGTCGCACTGAGACAAAATGGTTTATAATTAGTTCGCGAGACTGGCTCTCTAGATCTCGTACTCTCGTCTGAACGCCGCTTTAAATCAAAATCTTAGAGGAATGGAGTTTTAGAAGGAAGTCTCAGAAGGTGGATTTCATATGAAAGTCTCAGTAGTATAATATAATACGCATTGAAGATAAATTAAAGCGAACAAAAATTAATACAGAAAAGTGTTTAAAAGTTGTTGATATGCTTATTGTTGTTCATTGAAATAGAATTAATTGTTTGATATTGGAATTTATAATAGGATCCTCAACATGTTCAGTATCAGATACTTGTAATCTTTTACTAGAATTAGAAAATGAAAATGTTCTTTTAAATTTCTTGGATATTTGGAGAAACTGTGCGAGTAAAAATTTTCATGGAACATATGAATGAGGATCAATACATAAAGGAATAGTTTTTTTGCATTTCTAGCTCCCTGTATTCCAACTATCAATGTCTTTTAAAAAAAAACTCACTACAGTGTTATTCATCAATTCTTCACCTATGGATTTTTAATTAATTCTGATACTTTAATAAATAATCGTTTACACTATTTTTCTTAGATACACGACTTTTGGTTTGTTATAATTTGTGAAATCATGAGATGTTTCTACAAAATTATTGTCCATATCACTGAAATCGCCAACAGTTTGCATTGTTGTATTAATAGATAATATATGAACTTTGTGAATATGTTTACATAAACTATTTGGACTTCACAGGTCATCTTGTTGTTGTTCTTCTTTATTGGCATTACCACCTTGTACAGGCTTGAGCCTCCAACACAATAGATCTCCATCTGTTTCGCTCCAATGCCAATCTCTTCCAGTTAATAATTTCGACACTATCAATCCACCTTTCCCTTGGTCTTCCTCTCTTCCTATTGTTGAATAATTTACATAGCATAACCTTTTAATGATGTTTCTCTCATTTCTGCGATGAACATGTCCGAGCCAGCGGATTCTGTGATTTGATGCATCTTCCAATGTCTCTATTTTTAATTAGGTGTCCAATTGCCATATAATATCAATCCATATATTATTGTCAACTCTTTGTTCAAAATTTTTCTCAAAAATTTTCCTCTCAAAGGTCCTGATGTAATCCAAGTTCTTAGCGTTTAATGTCCACGTTTCTACAGCATGCGTGACAATTGGCCTTATTAGAGTCTTAGAAATCAAAAGTTTTGTTTTTCGTGAAATAAATCTGTTGTTATACAACTTTTCCTTTGTGTAAAATGCTAGATTACCACCTTATATTCTTTCACATACTTCTCTATGGATACTATTGTCGTTACTTAAGATAGTTCCCTGATATTTGAAATGTGATACTCTTTCAAAAGTCTTCTCTCCGATGTCAGTACTTCTTGGTCTTTTGGATTCATTGGGTGATATTATCATATATTTTGTCTTACTTTCATTGATCTCTAATCCAACTTTACTTGCATTGTTTTCCAATTCTTTAAAAGCTTTCCTTCAAAGTTTGTCCGTTTCTTGAAATGATCACAAGATCGTCAGCATTTGCGCAGATATGGATCTATTAAAGATTGCGCCTCTGTATTATCGGTTCTATTGCTTTATTATTCTATTATCGTAAATCCAAATTGAATAATGTGTCCGAAAGACTATCACCCCCTGCCAGACTCGTTTAACAAATAGAAAGGTATCACTCATTCCGCCATGAATTTTAACTTTGGCTTTTGAATTTTCCAGTATAATTAATCAATATTAATCTTAATAGCTTTTTGATATTTCCGTTCTCATCAATTCCTCTATTAATCTTTTCCTATTTTTTCACAGCTATGTGCAAGCTCTTCAATTTCTTTAAATAATTTTTCATACATTTCAATTTTCTTCTTTTAGCAGATAGTGTTTGCCGTTTTCCTCAACTCCTTATATTTCCACGTTACTTCTGGTTTCTCTCTGTATCATCTTATTCCTAGCTTCATTATTTTTTAAAATAGCCTTTCTATAATCCTAATCAAACCATCCTTCCATTTTGTACCCCTTCCTTTTTCAGAAGACTCGATAATGGTTTTTTCTATATATATGAACTTTATGAATATGTTTACATAAATTATTTCGACTTACATGTCATCTCTTTATTACATTTTTTTTTTTTTGTGAAAAAAAGTATGTTTATTTTCATAAAATTTACCAGAATTTAAATATTTCCTGGGATAATTTTTTTTTTTTATAGTTTTCTGCACCTAAATTTAAAGGATTTTTAAAAAAAATAATGAAACTTCTAACCATGTATTGCTAATTTCAACTTTTACAACAGGATTTGTTTCAGGAATTTTTTTCAGAACAATCAGATTCATTTTTAAAATCACCTAATGCAGAAGGTAGCTTAGATTTCTGGCAGTATGTTAAGTGGTTTTAAAAGGTACGCCTTGATACATATGATTTTAAACAGCCTTCTAATATTCCTGGTCGAAGGAATTTAAATCTTATTAAATTATTAGAAAAAGATTTTGAAGAATAACTTCTTTGCAAATTTCACATTTTGGGGAAATTCAGTATTTACTGAAGAACCCAAAAAACAAGATTTATTTTCAGTATATTAGACAAGATTGACAATGCAGAGAGAAATATAAGAGAAGAATTGGAAGAGAAAATAAGGCACCCAGAGCAAGAGCTAGATTATGTAAAGAAGGATCAGAAATAGCAAAAGGATAATACTGAGATTGATGTATCAATATATGATAAGCAAACTTTATAATAGCAACTTTTTATATCCCAAAGAACATTGTGAAATCATCTTATAAGAGAAAAAAGAATCATTTTAAAGTTAATCTTCCGAGTTCAAAGAATATGTTTAAATATATAAATATACTTATAGACATAAAATAAATTTGAATAAGCAATAATAACTGTATATAAATAAATATTGTAGAAAGTGCAAAGTCATGTTAATTAACATTCTTGTATAATTTTTAATTTTAAGAATAAATCAAATTTTTTAATGAATAAATAAATGCTTTAACAATTAAAAATAATATCTTTGAGCTTACCTTTTGTATTAATTACATGGCATTTAAATTGCACATGCAATTTCTTGAATTTATGAATGGGAAAGCGAGAAAAAACAAGGTTGAGTCTACAGTACAGATGAATAAGGATTGGAAGTATCTATAAGAAACAATAAATTAAAAATTATAACACAAAAAAGCATGAAGGAGGAATTAGGCAATACATCAGTAGGATGTAAAGCAACAAATGCAGACAGTGTTACAGATGCAGCAAATCACTGGAGGATTTGGAATGCAGGCTGTTGGTCTGTTCATATCATCAGATGACTGAAAATAGGGGTAACTCTTTTATGAAACATCTTGAAATCTTATAAGAAAAAAAAACAATCATGTAAAAGTAAAACTCATTAATTCAAATAAAATGTTAAAATATATAAATACAGACCTATACCTATTTGGTACACAGAAAAATAATTTTATTTATATTTATAATAATTTTAAGCCTAAATTTGAAGAATCGTTTATGTGTTTATATAAATATTATAGAAAAAGAAAATCATATTAATTGACATACTAAAGGCATTCATATTCTTAATAATTAAAAACAATAAACATTAAAGAACAATTTATGAACTTACTTTTGGTATTAAAAGTCTATTCATAGCAGATTAATTACATGTGCAATGCCACACACATCAAGGAATAGAACAAAATGAAAGCACTTAATTATTTTTGGGCCAACTGCAAGAAACGCCATGGGAATAATGAGGAATCATGGGAGAAAGTAAACTGGTTACTCATTTCTGCCAAAACATAAAACCTTTTGTGCAATTTAGCTTGTCTTTTTGTTTAGAGGGGACTTGGCGAAACGCACAAAAAGAAGGTGAAGGAAAAAAAAACTAAAAAAAAAATAAATAAAAACCACAGAACGCTAAACTGCAGAACTCCTGAAGCACCTTCACAATTGCTAAGGGGACAAGGGACATTAAATGTTATGTATAGGCATAGCATTGTAATAAATTTATTGATTATAGATACATTAAATTTAAAAAGAAAAGTAAAACTTTTATATATTTATCATTTCAATAATGGATGTATTTGTTGACACATTTTGTATTATTTTCAAAGACAAGTAATTTTTTTTTATCCTTCATACAATTTCGAATTTTTTTTAGAACTTTTAATATTGAATATCTGTATCGGAATTTTGATGAGTATTTTCAAAGATTTTTAATAGATTTCTTAAAATAAAAATTGTTATTAAATTATTTAATAAAAATATTAATTTGTCACCTGAAATTTTTATTGGCATGATATATTTGCATTAAATGTGCTGTTATTTAATATACTAATTATTTTAAATTTTATAGAAGTAAGAAATAAATTATTCATTTAAATTCAAAATTATCAAATGATATATAAGGCTCGATATAGTAAGAAAAAAAAAAAAATTTTAGATGAAGCATATTTTAAAATGCTTGCTTACTGCAGTTTATTTCTATATCCAAAACCTTATTGCTAATTTTTAAAATTAAGTCTAAAATTAGATGAATTCCAATTTTTGCAAAAAATGAAAATTGTTATTTAGAGTAAGAAAACAATGTCAGGCTTAAGGAGAATAAGCAACAGATAAATATTATAAATATATTTTTAAATAAATAATTAATTTTTTAAATATTTAAAAAAATTTATTATATTTTTAATATCTTTTTAATATTTTTAAATAAAAAATATTATATATTTATAAATTTCACACATATATATAACATAAGCATTACATTTTATTTATACTTTATATAAATACTTTACTTTAAAGACAACAACAAATAGGTTAATTTATTAAAATTTATTTTATTTTCCATTCATTATTCCAGTAATAAGATATATTTTAACATGTTGCATTATTTTTTAAAAACAACTCAGAATACAATTTTAGTAGTAGTATCGAAAAATAGTGATGTTATAAATATCTATTTAATGATTTAGTATTATAAATATAATTTAGTATTATACTTTTGAGTAAAAGAAGAAGAAATGATTGCATAAAATTATGATCAAGTTTTGTCAAAAATTACATTATGATAATTTTGGTTATAACACATACTAATTCTTTTTGTTATCAGATTTAAAATTATTCAGCATATTAACGAGATTTTAAAAACATAACCAAATCTTTTTCAGAAATAACCTGAATCACTATTTAAGAGTGTCTGAATTATCTGTCTAAAATTGTTTTCCTAATGAAAACAAACAAAAGTTAAATAACTCTACTTAAAAGACCACTATCTTTATCAGTTTGACTTCTATACAATTAGTGAAAAGGAATGAAAAAGAATAAATTTTAATTACTTTGCTATTAATTTTACATGTAAAATTAAAATGACTTTAAAAAATTTTTCTACTTTATATCCCAAGGAAATTCAACTATTAAATTGTTGAGACCTTATATTCATATCAAAACATTATTAATAAATACACCTGGATTACTTATTGAAAAATATCTAAAAATGTTTGCTAAATGTAAGCATTAAAAGATATTTATGATGTGAATAATTTTTAATCTAGCATATAAAGCAGAACTAAGTTAAATGGCATATAAATAATATCCAAGATTAATTATATTTATTGATGCAGGATAAATTTATCTCAAACAAATACCTTTAGTTATATTTTGTTTTTAGAAAACATGTTCAAGATATTGTAATGGACAAAAAGACTACTTTATTTGAACAAGTGAATACCACGAACAATTGAATTCCAAGTCTCAAGCAGAGGTAGAACATGTTTCCTGTGGAAAATACACAACAGTTACAATTTCTTTATATAATAAGTCTTAATTTCCATGAAATTCAGAATTAATAATAATGACTTCATAGAAATCATTCAAGAGAAGTTTATAAAGAACATTGATGATATATCAAGTTTTGAAAAAAAAATTTTTGATTTCTTACCAGTTTTTTTTTTTTTTTTTTAATTCAATGAATTGGACCTTTTTATGGTAAAAATAAAATATTTATTAGTTAATCATTTTCAGATTTCAAAGCATAAACTCATTATTTATATACTATTTAGCAATTGCATGAAATAAAGTCTCAGAATTTTTATCAAAATTAAACCACATCATTATGTATAATATAAGAAATTCCATATGAAGTTAATTTATTGATATATACATTAATTTTAAAAAGAAAATAAGAATGGAATGTTAAAAGTTATTTTTCAATTAATGTACAGATAATAAAATTATATTTTATTTAATGTATATTAATAAATACTTCCATAACAAAATTGGATACATTTCTGTAACGAATTTATTTATTAATCAATTTTGTATTTTTTAGAGCCAAGTAATTTTTCTTTATCATTCGATCATGCATTGAATATTTTTAATGGTAATATTGTATCAATTTTTGATGGATTTCTTATATTTTCTTTGAATTTTGTTTTGGTATGCTATTTATATATTTTTTAAAACGAAATACAAATTATTTTAAATGTTTTGTAGTAAGAAATAAAGGATTCATTTATAATACAAAAGCATCAAATGATATATGAGTTTCGTTTGAGTAAGAAAAAATGCTTATATGTTTATTATATGATATAAGCAAAAGCATATTATATATATATGCGGATATATATATATATATATATCCAATTTTTTGAAAAAAATAGAAAATAAGCTCAAAAAGAAGCAATACGTCAAAAATATGTCTTCTTAAATAAATATTAGGTACTTACGTATTAACGGTACCTTGGCGACAGTTGCGCCAATAAAGAAGCACACGCGCCAACCGCAGCTACAGATTTGGCGGTTTTTAAGTGGTTTAGTTTTAAGTTTTAAGTTAATTTTTAAGTTAAGTTAAGTTTAAGTTTTAAGTTAATTTATATATTTTTAAAACGAAATACAAATTATTTTAAATGTTTTGTAGTAAGAAATAAAGGATTCATTTATAATTCAAAAGCATCAAATGATATATGAGTTTCGTTTGAGTAAGAAAAAATGCTTATATGTTTATTATATGATATAAGCAAAAGCATATTATATATATATGCGGATATATATATATATATATCCAATTTTTGAAAAAATAGAAAATAAGCACAAAAAAGAAGCAATACGTCAAAAATATGTCTTCTTAAATAAATATTAGGTACTTACGTATTAACGGTACCTTGGCGACATTTGCGCCAATAAAGAGCACACGCGCCAATCGCAGCTACAGATTTGGCGGTTTTAAGTGGCACCAATCTATTCTATTGGTTTGGTAACTTTAGTAGCTGTTAGATTGGCGACACTTAAAAACCGCCAAGGTACCGTTAATACGTAAGTACCAAATATTATGTAATAAATCTTATTTCTGAGAATTTTATTATTTCTAGATATAATATAATGGTAATTTTCTGTGGAGAAAATATGTACTTACGTAATTCAGTTCAAGTAATAAATGAGAAATAAAGAATTGCTTCATTTCTTCAATTTTTCTTACAGACTACAGCCAATCTGTAAATTTTTATTGAAAAAAATTATTTTAAAATTTGGATATTTAACAAGATAATAAATAAAACATTAGTTGTATAAAAATATGCAGCAATTTTTAGAAATTAAAAAAAAAATTATGGATGATGGTGAAGAATCTACGAATTTAAAATATTAATAAAATTTGAAAATAACTTAAATTTAAAACATGTATTGATCGTTATTGTAAAAACATGTACTCGTATATGTGCGCCAACAAAATATTTATTATTTATTCCTCTTAAGAAAAATAGATGGCGCAGCAATATGAAAATTCATCTTTATAGGAATCTTTTGATTCGGATCATTCAAAGTTTTTTTTTTTTTTGAAATATTTCTAATCATTAAAAGATCCGAATTTTGCTGGGATTAAACTTTAATAATTAAAAAAAGAAAAAAACTTCTTAAAATTTTAATTTATTTGTGGACAAGATTTCTATTGGTCTCTACTGCGTTTTGTCTCTGCAAAGCATATACCTTCTCATCAATTGTCTCAACTCTAGATGAAAGCTAACGGTTGCTAAGCAGCCAAAGTGCTACGTAAACGTCAAATCGTCCAGTTCACTTGTAGATGGAAGTGATAGAAGTCGCATTACGAAGCAGTTCATACGTCCGACTTGATAACAGTACACGATTCAACCAACTATCGAGCCAGAAATCTATGGGTATGAGATCGAACCTACGAGGACGTATCTTTAAATTGTTTTAAATTTATCTTTAATCTTTAAATTGGCCATTTGTTATGTTTACCACTCCCTCATTAGTCAGAAAAAGGTCAGTCCTTTCTCATATTAACTGCTTGTTTATTAATCAAAATGATTCAGACCTGTGTGTACTGTTTACCTATTGGGAAAAAAAGTGATAGACTGCCGTATATTTGAACCGATCATTTCCTATGTCTACTGTCTTACCGAAAATGACCGATGAATTCCCGTTCTTTTGTTTATCTTTGTTCGTTCAGTCTTCTAGCTGATTCATTCTAAAAGACACACACGTTCCCGGCATTCACTGCAAGTCATATAGAAACTAAAGAAAGCGAAATAGATCGAGCCGAAGTCATTGGAATAGATGTTATAGTAGGATAAAACTTTTTTGTTATACAAATGCAGAAGTAAACACATTGAAATGGAAAAACAGGTAAATCCTATTGAAGACAAAATCGGATCGAATAATGAATTTCTTGTTACTGAGAACAATACTTTAGACCTCAAAGAAGGAAATTCAACGAACGTTACTTCAATGAACATAGATGAGGTAGATGATAATTTTGAAGATGAAGTAAGCAATGGTACTGAAACAGAGAATATTTCCTTTAAAAATTTAGATGAAGAATTGAACAAGGGTGATTGTAATAATATGGCAGACACTTTTAAAATAAAAGAAATTCCTGATGAAAAAGTTAGTGAAATGCCTAGTTGTTCAAAAGAAGAAACCATTACCATTACTGAAGATGCCTTTACAAATTTAAAATTGAATGAAAAACGTAACTGTATACATTTTGAAGATGTTGAAAATTTGTTCGATTATTATTCTGCTATACTATCGCTTTATGTAGTACCATTGGTCTATAACGAAGAAGCTGTATGTGAAATATGCAATTATGCCAGTAAAGTATATTTGCATGCTTAAGTTGTCCCTTTTTTGGATGTTATGAATCCGGTCACATAAGAAGGCATGCATTGGAAGCCAAACATTGTCTTGTTGCAAGTATTGAACACGGTGATATTTTTTTTGCTATGAATGTCAAGATTCTGTTCATCATAAATCTTTTGAAGATCAACTTTATCAGTATAAGAATATAAAAACAATGATTCAGAGCATTCCTCCTAGTGTTGTATGGAAAATGGAAGAGCATGAAATTCCTTTTTTAATTCCAGCAGAAACGCAAAGCGTTGTAGCTAATTCACTACTTGGTATAAGAGGTTTTCAGAATGTTGGCAACTGTTGTTATATCAACTGCATTATTCAAGTTTTGCTGCATAATCCAGTTTTGGTACAGTACTTTCTTCTGGATAAGCATAATTGCCTCAGGCATAACAATTGTGTGTATTATGAGCTATTCAAGTTATTTCAAAGATGTTGTCATGGAACTTCAAGTACTCTTTGTCCAACTGATTTCTTATATGCCTATCAAAGGACCAGTGGAGAAGTTATAGTATATCAACAAGATGCTGGTGAATTCTTTCATAAATTTATTGCTACAAGTGAAAGCTGTTGTGGAGCAACGGATGAAAATCATACTATTTGGAAAAATTTCTTGAAAGAAACATTTTATGGAACATATTTAAACACTAAAATATGTACGAAATGTAACCATACCTCTACAAACCAGGAAAATTTCACAGAAGTGGTCATGGGTGCAAAAAAATTCCAAAAGTTCAATGTAATAATGAAACATTTATTCACCTTGTTTCTGGCTTAATGGAAAAGTTTTGTACTGAACAAAAGCTGCCGCCAACTGTTACATGCCCAAATTGTGACACGAAGGGAACCACATCTTTATTTGAGAAAATTTATAGACTTCCAACTACTATCTGCTTCCACATACCCCCGTATATATTGGGCAGGAAGGGAAGCGAAAAAGATACTTCTCATCTTTCTTTTCCAGAGATTATTGACTTGTCACCATACGTGCATGAAACTGTCAGACAAAATGAAGCAGATTCTGGTTCTTATTCATATGTTTTTGTATGGTGTTGTGCAGCATGAGGGTAGTGAATCAGAAGGTCATTATTGGTCATATGTGAAGCATCGTTACAGGTGGTTCCAATGTGAAGATGAGAGAATTAAAGAAGTCTCAGTGAAAGAAGTTCTTTCTTGTGAAGCATCTGTTTTATTTTACTATAAATATGAATGGAATTTGTAAAAAAAGTTAAGTGGTCAGCTCTGTTTAATTCCAATGTCATTTAGTGTGACAGTCATGAAACATGTAGTCAAAAGTTTTGTACTGAACAAAAGCTGCCGAACTGTTACATGCCCAAATTGTGACAGCCATATTTAAGAAAAATTATAGACTTCCAACTACTGTTTGTTTTTCACATACCCCGTCTATATTGGACTGGAAGGAGAGGGAAAAGATACTTCTCATCTTTATTTTCTAGAGGTTATTGACTTGTCACCATATGTGCATGAAACTGTTGGACAAAATGAAGCAGATTCTTATTCTTATGTGTAATATGGTGTTGTGGAACATACAGGTAGTGAATCACAAGTCCATTATTGGTCATATGTGAAGCATTGTTACAGGTGGTTCCTATGTGAAGATGAGAGAATTAAAGAAGTCTCATTGAAGAAAGTTCTTTCTTGTGAAGCATCTGTTTTATTTTACTATAAATATGACTGAAATTTTTAAAAAAGTTAAGAAGTGGTCAGCTCTGTTTAATTCCCACGTCATTTAGTATGATAGCCAGGAAACATAGTTTTCTTTCTGGGTTGCAGTTTATACAAAATAAAGAAGTCTCATCAAAAGAAAATGATGTCATGTTGTCCAAGTGATGTTCCTACAATATAAAAATTTCAAAATTGTCATCTAAAGTAAGAATTTCTTCCAATAATTAAAAACATGAACTTTTTTTCACATTTAGCATATCTTAATTTGTTAGTTGTTTATTATAGAAATTGTAGCATTAGCTCTCATTGAATTTTCTTATTTTTTGTCTGGGTTTAATTATGTTTTAGGCCAGATCACAGTTAAGAGACCCTAAGCTTTGATGACTTTTTTTCATTGCTGAATGCAGAATCAATTTTAAAAAAGACATTTAGTCTCAATAAAATAGATATTTTATCAATGAAATATTTGTTGTGCGTTCATCTTTGAATATGTTTGCACAATTTTGGTTCTAAATATTAGTCAGTGTCAAAATTTCTTAAAATAACTGTTTCTGACTTAAAAAAGTAAAAAGTATGAAACAAAAATCTGTGAAACTGTTATGGTATGGGTTGCATTTCAGTCGGAGACACAAACCGCAGAATGGCAATGAAAGACAAAGTCACCAATTGTAAAATGTATACATTTTACAAATATCTCATTCTTTTTAGGACTTATCTTTGTGTAAACTAATAATCTTCAAGACTTATAATGCTAGTAAGAGAGACAGAAAAGGAAGGTTTCTTTTAGAAGCTTCTACGGTGAGGCAGAAAAATTACACCATATAATCACAGATTAGAAGACTTGGAGTTTGCAACCTTTTTTCACCAATTTTTAAAGCCAAACATGAACTTGAGTCTCCAATTGAAATATTACCCTACCACAGTGTATTTGATGATTTTTATTTTACAGAATTTTTAAAAATTCAGAGAAAAATAGGGATTTTAAGAATTTGAAAACCATATTAGTAAGGAATATTGCAACATTAATCCACTATTCTTAAAAACTAAATATATTTAAAAAAAAAAAAAAAAAACTTACTATAATAAACTTACGTATATTATTAAGTATATTAACAAAATCAAAATAAAATAATGGTAAGTATGAAATAGGAATGCACAAAATAAAACGACCTAAGAAAAGGAATAGAAAGGGAATGTTTTACATTACCAGAAAGTGTATTTAATGAAAACCTTCACTGATCTTTTTACTTGAATGATTAAAAATTCATAGAGAAGAAGGAATGATATGAATTTAATCTTTAAAATATACATTTTCTTCTGTTTCTTAACAACATGGAAGGGAAGATTTATATGCAGCAAATTAATGGGAGAATTCAAACTTGCAAGTAAGTACACAAGAAAAAAACAGCATGGACAGATAATATCTAAATTAGAAACAGAAAAAAAAAAAACCTTCTGTTTCATAGCTTCTTAACCTATGTGATGAAAAAGAAACTTTTTGTATGAAACAAAAAAAAGTCATTATCAAATTATACACTTGACAAAACTGAACCACATAGATGTCCATCCTCAAGATCCTTTTCCCACATCAGGCTATCTGATGCAATAGAAGTCAAATATCCAAAATAAGGGCAGGGGGTCTTATTTGGAGATGAAGAAAACACCAGATCCCAATAGCAAAATCCTCTAAACTAAACCTTTGAACATCAACATTTGCAAACCCAAAAGTAGCAATTAACTAGAAAATATGAACACAAAGCAAGTATTCTTTATCTGTTCCCATGCTGGAATTCCTAGGAATGGAAATGGGGGAAAAGGAGTGGAGGGAGGGGATAGAAACTTGAAAGCATGAAAGAAAAGAAGTGGACTCAGGAAAAACATTAAAAAAAAGGGATGGGGAAATTGCCCAGAAAAAGGGAAGGGCTTTATATCAAATACTTCCTGTGTTGTTTTCCTCAAAAGCTAAATAAATGAATGAATTTTATACTACTTAGTGAGTAGGTTTGTGTGAAATTTTTCAACTGAAATAGACACGAATGAATATTTTTTAAAATAATTTTTAAAAAATTGATGTACTTCATTCATTAAAACTTATATTATTGATAAATTATTCAAAAGCATAACATTCCATTCCATTCTTGCCTATCTTAGTTCCCATTTCTTCTCAGTAATCAATTTTTGTGATTTCTAGCATTTAGATCAAAGATTTGTTAATCTTTAAACAATATGAGACCATATTTTAAGAAAAAAAAAGCTGTCATAGGCCATACTAAAATATACTAATTTAAAAATGGCTGTTAAGTGAAAAAAAATTAACCATGTTCAAATTCTAACATGACAAGTAAGCAGAAATATTTTATTATAATAGCCTTGATTTCTTTCTGTGCAGTGTTTTTAAATCATTGAGCAGGGCGAAAATTTTTGTTAAAATAAGAAATTTTTTTTTAAATAAAACTTAGAAATATAGATGGGTATTTAAAGAAAATAAAAACCTTTATTGAATTTTTACATTAGAATTTCAGAAAATAAATTAGATGGGTACCTAAAAATTGTAATTTTTAATCAAATTTACTATGGTTTCATTGTTAGCCCATTTCACAATAGTGCTAAGTTGCATGCAGATCTTAGTAAGACAAAACTGATTTTAATCATACAAATGATAATGTTTTTAAGATAACTTTATAAGAATTTTAATGCAGTAAATTTTTAAAAAATAGTTAAAATAAAATTTAAAATGAATGTAGGTGAAAAGAAAAACTAGTTATACTAAAATGTATCCAACCACAAAGTGTTAGTGATGGCTCAAAACAAACCACATACTATATGAGGTAAAAGAAATAAAAAATATTTACAATTTAAAATGTTCATTATTTTGTCATTGCTGAAACTTGTGATGTTGCCATTTCTATTTCATGACATTAAAAAGAAAACTATGCATTAACAAATAAAAATTAAACGAGCATTATTATTCTGACTTTTCTTTTAGTTCCTTTTTTTCATTAATTAAAACATTTAGAAAATCCAGACAAAAAATCTCAAATATTCCATATCCTGTTTGTTTTTAAGCTCACATTTTCCTTAATTTTAAGTTCTAGTTTTTTACTGCAGTAAAACTTAATATTTGTTCCTATTCCATGAATTTTTAATGCTATTATACATTTTTAAAGTATTAATTTATGTAAATGAATAGCAGTTCTGTTGATAAAGTCTTTTTCTCTTCAAAATTACAATAATGGGACACATTTTTAGGTTAAATGCTTTAAATTAAGAAAATGCATTCATTAGAAGTCACTGTAGCTTTCAATATCATCTTATCTAACTGCAACTTTAAAATATCATTCATTACTGTCATATGTCTTATCTTTTATAATAGCATTCCTTTCTTTGCATTTGATGCGAATTGGTGCCTTCAGCAGCTGTTCTTGATTTAATTTTTTTCGTCCAAGTCAGTTCTTATTTTGATATTTCAATTGTAATAATACATAAAAAGTGACAGCCTATGAAAAAGAAATAAAGCATTTTAGAATGCTACTGAATGAAATTTTAAATTTACAAGAATTTGGTCAAGCCAGTGAAGATATTCAAATGAAGAAAATTATAATAGTTACAGTGAATTTGAGTCACTTTGCAAGAACAACTTCACATGAGTAGATGAGGATAATATTTTTATTTGTAAAAATAAAACAATTTGGCAAAATTCAAAAATAAAAATGAGTTTTCAGAACATAACTCATTTTAAAAACTAAAAACTATTGCTCATAATATAACAAGCTCTAAAATGTTAGGAACAGTTTTCTGGTAATTGAATATTGATAAAGTATATTGCTAAGGTTCTTGGTATTGAAAAGACTGACAACAAGGAGCTATAGTGAAATCTTTAAATTTTAATAAATTTATCTTATGCAGATATGATCTATAAAAGATTTATAAAAATTGTCAACATGCAAATTATGTGTATAATACACAATGCATGATATAGACTGAGTCTCACAGTTTGATTTTTAAAATTACAATTGCTTCTTTAAGGTTTACATTTTTTTTTTTTTTTTTTTTTTTTTGGGTCAAGAATTCTTTTCTTTATGGTTGTTTATATTAATGTAGAATTTTATAATTTTTCTTTATTATGATAGCTAGCTTCAATTTTGTATTTGAATCAATAATTTATACATTGTAACTTCCCAAAATATCAAAAAAGGTGTATTCATAAATACTTAAATGTTCATATTCTATAGTATCAGACAATCTCTTGTTTTTATGAAATATTTTTGTAGTTATATTACATTAAATATAATGTTGCTAAAACAGCTCTTCTGAATTTGTTTCATGAACTTGTCTTCTTATCAATATCTCAAGAAAAATATTTGAAAAGATTTAATAAAGATAAAGATAGATTTTTTAAAAGGCTCTTAGACATTTAATAGAGATTATATCTACACCAATTTTTTTATAAGATGTAAATTTTTAATAAATTTATTCTTTGGTAAATAATATTTTTTTCTGTCTGAAAGTAGAGTACAGCTTATTTATTTATTTTTGAAAAGTTTAATTTCTAATTTGTTAAGTATAATTTCAGTTAAGAGTAAATTTATTGATGGTATACATTTATAAAATTTAAAATACAAATTAATTTCAATTGAAATGGCACCTGGGTTTCTAGGGAACATAGTAAAATTTGCAAATAATCGTCTTACTTGACAAAGCTTTCTTTATTTGTTGTTATGAAAAATCTTTCAGTAACTGGCTTAAAATCTCTTCTCTGGTTATCAAAAGGTGTAGAATTGGAAATGCTAACAGCAAAAGAAGCTGCACGTTCATCCCAAAAAAGACATTAATATTAGGGAAATTTTCAGAATTTTCAATTTCCCTCTCCCCTCACCACCATAATTATTTTATCAGTATTTATCTTCATGCACATTTCGGGTGTGTGATGAATTGCCACATGCTATAAACAAATACAGGAACGATATTGGCGAAGCAGTTAATGTTTTTCAATTAGTCTAATTCGTCACTACTAAACTATGTTTTTAAAAATTCCACAATGTATGTATTATTATTATTTTAATATTTATTTTTATTTTAATTATTATTTTATTTTTTATTTTAATTATTTTTATTATTTTAATTCCACAACTTACGTATTATTTTATTTTTTTATGTATTATTTTATATTTACTCAAAAAACTTAACATTGAAAATTAAAATTATTTTCTTTTATTTTACAAAGACTTAATTTAAATCTTTACAAGGATTATTTTCATTTTAAAATGAATTTTTGATGTTATTGAATATTAGAAACCTACAATTAAATGATTTTTTCTTCTAATGCAGATGGCAAACACTGAGACACTTGGTCTTGGATGCCTTAAGGCAAGCTCTGCACAATCGTTACTCACTTTGCATTACCCAGGGGACGCGTGTAACTTGAAGATAAACCACGGACGCGGAATAACAATGCCCCCGCAAAGCTCTACGATCATATTCGACCGGGATCTACAGTTTAAAAGTGGATTCCGACCCACTACAATATCCATGACACCGCCGGGACTCGAACCCGAAACCTGTGGTACCGAGCGCCAGAGCGCTAGCCACTCGGTCGTTCAGGCCCACACTTAAATGATGTATGAATGTATTTTCTAACTGCTTACTCGAGTAGTATCAGTGTGCATAAGTACCATATACCTGACGGTGATGTTAACAAAAAGCAGGCGTGGTGTGCGCCGTTTTATGACAGCACAGCGGCGGGCGTTAGCGATTAAAGAACGAGTGTCAATGTCTTAAAGTCCGAAGCAGACCGAGCGAGGTTGGGCAAATTAAAATGACACTGATTATATATCAATTTCAGGGCCGGATTTAGATGAAAAGAGGCCTAGGCTATTCCACTTATGAGACCCTTTCACCTCCCCCTTTTAAGTTTGCAAATTACATGAGAGATAATAAAATACATCATTACTGTGATATATATCAATATGTTAAATGAAACATGTTGTGATTGGTACTAATCGTTATAAAAAATGTGGCACGGATGATAAATAAAATCATATCTAGAAACTGATCTCATATCCAGAAACTGTAAATGGGGAAACAGAATCTGTATGACAAAATTAGTAGCGAGTATAAAAAGCTCAAAAAGAGTGAAAAAAAAACAGTTCTCCAAAAAGCAGAAATAAATTGTTCTTTCTATTGCAGAAAAACAATTAATTGTTCTGATTCTTCCATTTAATCATATTATTCGCATTTCATTTTTGAAAGTGGAATAAACTGATGTATAATCGAATGTTCTATTTTTAAAATGATATAAAGTTAACACTTTTCGCTGCCAGTCACATGGGGATGTGCTGATAGTTAGTGCCCAGCTGTAGAAATGGGTTTGTCCCAGAAGGCGACTTACTTTTATAACAAATATGATTGAAAAGTGGTAATAAAACATAATTATGTGCATGATACTGATTACTAAGATATTTAGGCATTTCCTGATAGCATATTTTTACTACGAGCCAGTGCGTGATAGGCACTAGAGGTAAAATTATTTCCTAAATGCCACATTTCGTGCTAACACATGTGTAAAAATGAAATAAAATAAGTGACAAAATGCATTATTTTTTAATATATTAATCACTAACAAATATTTATATTTGAATGAATTGTTATAAGCAGAGCCGGATTTAGATGAAAAGAGGCCCTAGGCTATTCCACTTATGAGGCCCTTTCACCTCCCATTTTTAAGTTTGTAAATTACATGAGAGATAATAAAATACATTCATTTCTGTGATATATATCATTATGTTAAATGAAACATGTTGTGATGGGTACTAATCTTTATAAAAAATGTGGCACGGATAATAAATAAAAAGTCAAGAACACTTATTTGGACATTTATTCTCAGCACCATATATAGTACTTGTAACAATAACTAATCAAACATAATACATAACATTTACAAAGAAACAAAATTCAAATAATAAATATCTTTGACTACGAAAATAAAATATGCAATAAAAATTATCATATTTTCTATCAAATTAAATTAAATATATTCAATACATTAAAGATTAAAAGCAAATTCAATTCAGATAAATTTATTTCATAATAATATAATATAATATATAATTAATATTATAACATAATATTTTCTTTGAATATTATTTGATACAAGTTTGTATGCGACAATGTGGAATTTTTTTGAAGGCTTATGAGTTTGTCTCTCATATGTGTGGAAAGGAAATAGTTCTTCAGTAAGATTTTGGTTGACGTCTTCTGGCTATTCTTGTATTAACAGCTCAACACCTCTTTACTTTTGATAATGTAATATCGGCAAGAAAGGAAATTATTTTCACTACATCATTATAAAAAGAAGCTCTTCTTCCTAAATTTGATTTTAGTGCATCTAATACAGGAATAAATGATTTAATCCTAAATTTATCTCTTGAAAAGAGTTCGTCTAAGGCATCAGGGTCAGATGAATTTTCATAATCGCCTTGCCTTTTACTTCTTATTATCCATCTAGTAGTTCTATATTCAGTATTTGGCAACGTGTTTTTTGTTTGCTGCTCAAGTGCATCAAAATCTTCCCTAATTCCACGTAAAATATCAAAAGTGACCTCTACCAATCTGCACAACTACTAAGTAAAATATTAAGGCTTTGAAGAATTTTATTTACTTATGAAAAATGTCTCAGTATTCGATTCCAGAAATGGAGCATAAACACAAATTCAAATTCCTCCATCATCTCCACAAGATTTTTGGCCCTCAATCTAGTATCACTCTTTTGTATTATTATCTGAATGTAAATAATTGAGTGCATCGGGGATATCACTGTAATTTTCTAAAATAGCTTCTGTAGCTTTTGCGTGTGCCTTCCACCTAGTGTCTGATAAATATTTAGGCACTTTAGAAAGAGGTTTCAAATGTGATTTCAGAACTGCCCATCTTTTTGTGGAAGACGAAAAAAGATATAAACTTCGTTCACAACATCAAGAAAATTAACTGCATCAAGGCAACAATCAGCAGCTGAACGACCTACTAAATTTAAAGAGTGAAAAGTGCATGGAACAAATCTTGCAAATTTGTTTTTTTTTTTTTCGATAATGTTTTGCTGTATACCATTGTATCTACCAACCATATTGGCTGCATTATCATAAGACTGTCCTCGGAATTTTCTGAAATCAATTTTAAGTTCAGTAGTGATATAGTTAAATACTAAATCAGCTATTATTTTACCCTGAGTGATCTTTTAGCTCAAGGGAAGTTAAAAATCTCTTAATTGGCAAACCATCTTCAGGTGACACACATTTAATAATTAAGGTCAACTGATCAGTATGAGATATGTCAGGAGCGGAATCTACTGAAAAGCTAAAATAACCAGAATTTTTCACTTCCGCCATAAATGTGTCTTTCACTTTATTTGCCGTAAGTTGAATAATTTCCTCACATATAGTTTTAGACAGATATGAAAGTTTTCCTGAGCCCTGTATTTCCATATCGATCTATGTGAGCTCTTAAAAATGGATCGAATTTTGCTACTAGTTCTAGAAGACCAAAGTAATTGCCGTTATTTGGAGTTCCAACCTTTTCATTGTCTCCTCTAAATGGTAAGCCTCGCTCTGCAAGAGTGCAAATTACAGAGAAAACTCTTTCTATAACCTAACGGCAGTATTGCTGCTCTTTTCTTATTTCTTCCTCCAGCATTGATGTTAAAGTTTTTCCTTTTGCTCTTGTTAAGTACGTTAACATAGCATTCTTATAATTTTCCGAATTTTCATGAGTTTGAATGACAGCAGGGTTTTTCCAATCATTAAACCCTTCAGAAGTTAATGCTGTTGCAGAAGATGCAATATTTGGAAAGAGTTTACAAACAAAGCAGAAAATGCGGCCTTTTGAGGGAGAGTACACATGCCATTCTAGAGTATATTTATCTCCATTGGTTTTTGTTAAATAAAAAATTGCTTTTGTACAAAATCTGGACTGATTCTTATATTCTCGCTTAGAATTTTAAAATGGTCCAATCTGGTCTGTTCGTTGTCTGTTCCAATCTGCGCTTTATTTCTGCAAGAACAAATCAGAGCTTAGTAGCATAAGGTACGTCAATATTTGCCATAGCAATCAGTGAACGTATGAACTATACTTTGGTACTTTGGTGCAATGTAGTATTTGCAAGCGAACAGACACAATGAGTCAAACGAGTTGATCTTAACCAATACATTTTTATGGTTGTTATTTTCGATTCAGTGTTTTAGTGTTTACTGTTTTTAGAATAGTGTAATTCTAATTTTTCTAACAGTTTGAATGTAGGCCCCTCTTGATCTTGAGGCCCTAGGCTGAAACCTAGTTAGCCTATAGGAAATTCCAGCCCTGATCAATTTCTTAAATAACAGAAGCAATAATTGTTAAAGTTTTTTTATATATAAAATCATGTCATTTTAGTTATAGCATGATATTTAATCACCCGTATTAAGCATTACCCGTATCATAAAAGCTTAGGGCAGACTGAGAATTCAAATTATACTGATTGAAAAACAAAAATTCCCCTCCCCAGCTTACGAGAAACCGACGGAAGAGATAGGTATTCCTCCACAATTAGCAAAAAATTCACCAGCTAGCTGATCCAAGTTGGGTAAGATATATATAAACTATGTGGTTCCATCTGTCAGCAACTGGCAGGGTTCTATAAGCTGATTTTCCTTTGTTCGCCAACTCCATTTCAAAAAGCGACAGAAGTCTGTTATAGAAGATAGGTACCATTTTTTCTTTTTTGAAGAAGAAATATATGCAAAGATTTTACCTTATGCTATTTTTACTACTTTGTTTTATTTATTTATGAGTGCTTTCCATATTCTTATCGCAGTCAACTGCAATCTTATTAGTAGCACCGTGCATCTTCTTTTGATTTTTCTTCAGATGTAAATTGTTTTTCAATAAACCATTTTGAACATTATCAATTAATTGCTATAACTTGGCACTCCTTTGCAATCCAGTCTACTTTCGCTGAAATCTCGCATTTCCTAAAAACATCATGTGTTACTTTATTTTACATGAAATACAATACATATATATATATAAACTTTTTACTTATTTAAAATTAAATGTTTCTCAACAGTGGTTCATTGTTTTATTATTACCTGTTATAAACTCGATCAGTTACTAACTTAGCGAACCTCATTTATCAATTTTCTTTTAATCCAATAACTTTTCTTCATCTGTTAATTTTCAGCTTATTTTAAAAATATATGAAATATTTTTGGACAGTAAGAGTATTGTTTAGATCATTTTTCAATAATATGAATGTTAAACTATATTAAATCTATGTTACTTTTATATCTAAATATATTTCAAACTATATATCAAATATATTTCATACAGAGCAAAACATCAACGAATCATTGTTAATACTTTCAATATTGTTCCGTAACACTGACGATGACGTTAAGTCACGCGTTCGAGCGGGAAGAGCTGCTCTTCAACATTTCGTCTCCTCTTCAAAAGGCAATGTATGTTAGTAATGCACCCTGAAATTCGCGTGGAGTAAAGATTAGTAGTTGTAAAGGTATGTGACTTCAAATTTATAGCTTTATTAGCTATTCAAAAATGCTTTCGGAAGGGTACCCCAGTGATGTCAGTTATGAGAGCGATGAAGAATTTATTCCTCCCCAACGTTTGCAGTAATGTTATCATTGTAACCAGCTTATAACCAGGACCGGATTTTCCTATATGCTAACTAGGCTACAGCCTAGGACCTCAAGTCCAAGAGGGGTCTACATTCAAATTGTCAGCAAAATTAGAATTACACTATTCTAAAAACAGTAAACACTAAGACACTGAATCGAAAATAAGGAGAAATTCTACACATATGACTAATAAACAAACATAAAAATGTATTGATTAAGATCAACGCGTTCGGCTCATTGGGTCTGTTCGTTTGTATATACTGCATTGCACCAAAGTATAATTCATACGTTCACGTGCCTAATGCTACTAATATTGACGTGCCTAATGCTACTAAGCTCTGGTTTGTTCTTGCATAAATAAAGTGCAAATTGGTGTAGATTGGAACTTTAAATGCGAATTATTATGAAATAAATTTATCAGAATTGAATTTGCTTTAATATTCATTGTATTGAATATATTTAATTTAATTTGATAGAAAATATGATAATTTTTATTGCATATTTTATTTTCGTTGTGAAAGTTTTTATTATTTGAATTTTGTTTTTCTTTGTAAATGTTGTGTGTTATGTTTGATTAGTTATTGTTACAAGTACTATATATGGCGCTGAGAATAAATGTCCAAATAAGTGTTCTTGACTTTTTATTTATTATCCGTGCCACATTTTTTATAAAGATTAGTACCCATCACAACATGTTTCATTTAACATATTGATATATATCACAGAAATGAATGTATTTTATTATCTCTCATGTAATTTACAAACTTAAAAATGGGAGGTGAAAGGGCCTCATAAGTGGAATAGCCTAGGGCCTCTTTTCCTCTAAATCCGGCTCTGCTTATAACAATTCATTCAAATATAAATATTTGTTAGTGATTAATATATTAAAAAATAATGCATTTTGTCACTTATTTTATTTCATTTTTTACACATGTGTTAGCACGAAATGTGGCATTTAGGAAATAATTTTACCTCTAGTGCCTATCACGCACTGGCTGGTAGTAAAATATGCTATCAGGAAATGCCTAAATATCTTAGTAATCAGTATGATACACATAATTATGTTTTATTACCACTTTTCAATCATATTTGTTATAAAAAGTAAGTCGCCTTCTGGGACAAACCCATTTCTACAGCTGGACACTAACTATCTGCACATCCACATGTGACTGGCAGCGAAAGTGTTAACTTTATATCATTTTAAAAATAGAACATTCGATTATACATCAGTTTATTCCACTTTCAAAAATGAAATGCGAATAACATGATTAAATGGAAGAATCAGAACAATTAATTGTTTTTCTGCAATAGAAAGAACAATTTATTTCTGCTTTTTGGAGAACTGTTTCTTTTTTCACTCTTTTTGAGCATTTTTATACTCGCTACTAATTTTGTCATACAGATTCTGTTTCCCCATTTACAGTTTCTGGGTATGAGATCTTATTTTTTAGGGGACAGAGATGCTTTAGTATTACAGCTTCATGATTTTCACAGCAAAAATGCTTATGTTTGCAATGAATTTGTCTTCATATGAAAGAAGAGCGAGTATTTCTACCCCACTTCATCAAGGTAGGAACTTTTCTATGCTCTTTTAGACTCAGTAGCTTGAATATTTCCTAAACATTTTGAACAGACTATCCACAGTGGAATGACTGAGAGGACAATATGCAGATGATATATTTTCTGGACATTTTCAAAGAGAGAAACTCGTTTCT
This sequence comes from Caerostris extrusa, assembly GCA_021605095.1. Classification (NCBI taxonomy): domain Eukaryota; kingdom Metazoa; phylum Arthropoda; class Arachnida; order Araneae; family Araneidae; genus Caerostris; species Caerostris extrusa. The sequence goes on along the minus strand of BPLR01019186.1, from coordinate 13,037 downwards.
TATCTGCAAAAATAATAATCAATGCGGAAGATTTCCTAACTAAAATAAGTGACACATTTGACTCCCTCTCATTTGACCTGCTCACATTTTAAAGAAAGTCTCATTGGCTCCATCCTTAAAAACAACCCTTAGGAAAATAAAATATCAAAAAACAATTCCCTGGGGTTGTTTTTGGGAGACCAACAGTTTCTTAAAATGTGAGCAGGCTCAAGCTGAGAGGGTCAAATGGCATTGTGTGCTCTCTGCTTTAACTAAAGTAATCTGTTAAGCCTGTTTCAGGAAATATTCAAGCTACTGATACAAAACATAAGCTTCTACATGACTCTGAGGTGAGGCAAGAAAATATAAACAACAACCATGTGAGACAAATTCATTATAGCTACCTTTGTGTCATGGCTGTGTATAAAGCATCTCTGTCCTAAGAATATCATACCAGAAAACTGTACAAATGAGAGAGAGCAAGGTCTGTAGTGGCCAGCATTATAAATGCTCAAAAGGGAGAATGAAAAGAAACAGTTCTCAGCAGAAATAAGTGTTCTTTGTTGCGAAAACAATTAATTGTTACATTCTTCCATTTAGCCTCATGTTATTCTTACATTTCATTTGAGGTGGAAATAAACGATAACTGTCAGATGTTCTATTTTAAAGTGATATAAAAATTGGCACTTTCTTTGCCAGTCCTATTGGATGTGCTGTAGTGCTGTAGAAATGAGTTTGTCCCAGAAGGCGACTTTACATAACAAATATGTTGAAAAACAAGCTATGGTGCTGTGTATCATACGATACCCCAGGCATTTTCCTGATAGCATATTTTACTACCGGCCAGTGCGTGACTTTCTTTTAGAGAGCTATTATTTCTAAATGCCACGATATAGCAGCTCACATGTGGCAAACAAAATAAGTGACAAAATACATTATTTTACAATATGTGTCACTAACAAATATATTTAGTGAATTGTTATAAGCAGAGCCGGGCCCAGAGGAAGAGGAGCCTAGGCTGTTCCGCGACCTTTACTCCCGACCACAGAAGTTGCAGCAGAGGCCACATGAGGAGACAAGTACATTCATTCTGTGACACTTATATCAATATGTTAAATAACATGTTGTGATAGTATATATCTTTACAAAAAATGTGGCACGAATATTAAATAAAAAGTCAGAGCTGACAGGCAGCTAATCTCTCAGCACCTTCAAAACCACTTTGTAATAACTAATCAAACTCTTCTTCATTACAAAAAGAAACAAATTCAATAATACTACTAACACAATAAAATAATACGTAAAAGTATCATATTTTATCAGAGTGGGATTAAGCTATATTCAATACAATGAGCCTGAAAAGCAAATTCAATTCTGACTAAATTTATTTCATGACAATTAAATTTAAAGAAGATTCCAATCTACGAACCACACTGTGCAAGGAGTGCGAGCCAGCTTAGTAGCCGCCAGGCGTCAATCTTGGCATTAGCGAACCGTGTGAATTGCTAAGCTGGTGCACAATGCAGCTATATACAAACAGACAGGCAATGAGCCAGCGTTGATGCTAATCAATACATTTTATGTTTGTTTGTGGTGTCATGTGTGGGGGCTGTCGCATTTTCGATTCAGTGTGGCAGTGTTTACTGTTTTTGGGGCTGGTGTGATTCCTGAGCCCACTGTTGAATGTAGACCTCTTGGGCACCAGCAGCCTGAGCCCGCATATAAAAATCCGGCTAAGCTGATTTTGTGATAACATTACACTGCAAACATGTTCATCGCTCTGAAGACCTCAGAAGCATTTTTTGAATGGCTAATAGAAGCAGGTTTGAGTCTATACCGCCACAGCTACCAATCTTTCTCCCGCACTTGTTCTCTGTATGAAATATATTTGATATATAGTTTGAATATATTTAGATATAAGTAACATAGCTATAGTTTAACATTCATATTATTGAAAGATGATCTAAGCGCAATATTCTTACTGTCCAAGCTATTTCATATATTTTTAAAAATAAACTGAAAATTAACTGAAGTTATTGAACAAAAATTGACAAATGAGTTCGCTAAGTTGAACAACTGATCAGTTTACCAACAGGTATTAATAAAGCAATGAACCACTGTTGAAAACATTAATTTTAAACAAGTAAAAAGTTTGCTATATATATATGTATTGCATATTTCATGTAAATAAAGTAACACATGATGTTTTAGAAATGCGGGTGGCTGAACTGTATACCAACATTAATTGATAATGTTCAAAATGATTTATTAAACAGTACATCTGAAGAAAATGCGCATTAGCACCCTATTAAGATTGCAGTTATTTGCGATAAATATGGAAAGCACTTCATAAACAAATGAAACAGAAATGAAAATAGATCTTTGCATATGTTCTTCTTCAGAAAAGAAACAATTTTCCTATCTTTATATTCAGACTTCTGTCTGAAAAATGAGTTGGCTTTTGAACAACTTGGGAAGCCCTGCCGGTGCTGTTTTGAATGGCATTTACATGAACTATAACCTTGCAACTGAATCCACAGCGAGCGTGGGTACTGTCTCTTCCGTCGGTTTCTCGTAAGCTGGGAGAAAATTTTGTTTCCCCAATTCTCAGTCTGCCCTAAGCTATGATGCAGTAATGCTGCAGACGTTAAATGTCGTGCTAAAGTGACATGATTTTATATAAAAAAGCAGCAATTATTGCTTCTGTTGACAGAAGTTGATCGGGAAGCTGAATTTCTATGAGCAACTTGGGGCACCGGCCTGGGGCACGGTTTACATTCAAATTGTTAGAAAAAAATTGGAAATTGCACTTATTCTAAGTAAACACTGAATCAGTAACAACCATAAGGAAATTATTGGTTAAGATCAACTTCGTTTGACTCATTGTGTCTGTTCGCTATACTGACCGCAAGGCCTGGTTATACGTTCACTGGATTGCTATGGCTATGTTAGCGCTGCTGCAAGCTCTGATTAACTACGAAAATAAGCACTGAACAGACAACAACAGACAGATTGGACCTGGCAACACTAGAATCAGTCGGATTTTGTACAAAAAGCAATTTTTATTTAACAAACTGTGGAGATAAATATCTCTAGAATGGCTTGTGTGCTCTCCCTCAAAATATTTGCAGATTTGTCTTTCCAAATATTGCATCTTCTGTGCTGGCGAGAGGGTTTAATGTGGGAACCAGCATTCATTCAAGCCATGAGCCGGAGAGAATGGAAGTGTTGGCATTGCCAACAGGCAAGGGAAGGCTAACTGGAGGAAGAAAACTGCCTATGGGCTACAGGTACCAACAGAAAAGAGTTTTTCTCTGTATTGCCTGAGCAGCACTACCATTTAAGAAGGAGACAATGGTGGTACTCAATAACGGCAATTGCTTTGGTCTTCTAAACAGCAACAGAATTCACGTCCATTTTTAAAACTCACGCTGCGTCGGCTAATGAGACTCAGGAAAACTTTCATATCTGTCTAAAACTATGTGAAATTATTCAACACGGCAAATAAGTGAAGACACATTACTCTTGGAAAATCTAGCTTTCAGTACTCACTGACATATCTCATGCTGATCGGTTGAAGCCTGACTTCAAATGAAGTATTGTCACCTGAGATCTGATTTTGCCAGTAAAGATTTTTCAGCTTTCCTTGAGGCTGAGATCACTCAGGGGTAAAATAACTGATTTGAGTAACTATATCGCTACTGAACTTTTAAAATGATTTCAGAGTCGAAAGGATATGCTGATAATACAGCCAGAAACACATTATCGAAAAACAAATTTGCAGATTGTTCATGCACTCACTCTTTGTTAGTAGGTCGTTCAGCTTTGCTGATTCATGTGATACAGTTATTTTCTTGATGAACGAAAGTTCCTCTTTTTTCGTCTTCCTAGGGCAGTTCACTGAGTCTTTTTCTAAAGGATAGCACTAAATATCCGGAGCACTAGGTGAGCACGCAAAAGGAAATATTTTAAGAAAATTACAGTGATACGACTACTCAATTACATTCAGATAATGGCCTGAAGTGTTATAGATCGAGGCCAAAAATCTTGGAGATGATGGAGGAATTTAATTTATGTTTATGCTCATTTCTGGAATCGAATACTGAGACATTTTCATAAGTAAATAAAATTCTTCAAAGCCTTAATATTTTACTTAGTGGTGTGCTGGGTCACTGTTACGATGAGTGGGAAGATTTTGATGCTGTAACGGCTAGGCATAAACTACGTTACATAAACCTGGGTATAGAACTACTAGATGGAATAAGTAGAGCAGGCATTATGTGAACTGGACAGCTCTTTTTCAGAGATGGGGCCCAGGATAAATCCTTTATTCTAGATGCTAAAATCAGAAAAATAATTTCCTTTCTTCCCTGCGACCCTATTATCAAAAGTAAGAGTGTTGACTGTTAGCTCAAATGGCCAGGCGACACAAAATCTTACTGAAGAACACACCGCTCACACATACATGAGAACAGGCTCATGAAGCTAGCATTGTCTGCTCTACTTTAATAATCAAACTGTATTCAAAAAGAAAATATTATGTTATAACAAGTATATATTATATTGCTATTATTATGAAATATTTATCTGTGGAGCTGGCAATCTTTAATGTATTGAATATATTTAATTTATTTGATAGAAAATATGATATTTACATTGCATATTTTATTTTCATTAGTCAAAGATATTTATTATTTGAATTTTGTTTCTTTACAAAATATTATAACATTATGTTTGATTATTGTATTACAAGTACTGCTAGCGCTGGTAAATGTCCAAATGCTGTTCTTGACTTTTTATCCATTATACATTTTACAAAGGTAGTACCCATCTGGCTTATGTTTCATTTAACATAATGATATATATCACAAAAATGTATTTTATTATCTGTGTAACTACAAACTTAAATGAGACAGGAGCACCATAGTGCCAGCCCCCAGAACACTAAATCAAATCCGGCTCTGCTTATAACTGTTCATTCAAATATAAATGATACAGTTATTCAAAATAATACATTTGGCTCTTCATTTTACATGTGTAGCACAAATGTATTTTGAAAGCTCAGTACACAGTACCTATCACACACTGGCTTCATCTGCTATCAAAGAAATCTTTAAATATCAATGTGTATCATACACATGAATGTTTTATTACACCACTTTCAATCATATTTATTATAAATAGTGCTTCTGGGACAAACCTTCCCAGCTGGGCATAACTATCGGCACATCCCCAGTGACAGCAACTTATATGCATTTAAAAAATAGGGCTGATCAGTCTCCTCAGTTTATTCCCTTTTCAAAAAAATGAAAATGCAGCTGGTAAATGGAAGAACCAGAACAGGTAATTGTTTTTCTGCAATAAAAGAATATTTTTTGAGGATTTCATCTTTTTGTGCTTGTGTTTTTATCATTCACTCTTTATTTTTGTCATACAGGTTCTGTTTCCTATTTACAGTTTCTGGATATGAAGATCAGTTTCTAGTATGATTTATTTATCATCCGTATACATTTTTATAACAGTGGCCTGGCCCTCTGCATGTTCGGCCCCAGCATGACCTGTCACGTGTGTGTGTTTTGTGTCTGCGCGCGAACTGCAGAAGCTCAGGGAGAGTGGAACAGATAACCCGGCCTGTGATATGTCAGTGTCGGTAGCCTCATCAGTGCCTGCTTCAGACTAAGACGACACTTTCGTTCTTTAATCGCTAACGCCACTGCACAATGCTATAAAACGGCGCCTTCATACATCGACGCAGATGTGGGCCTGAACGACCAGTGACTGGCGCTCTGGCGCTATTTTCCAGCTCGGGTTTGTCCGGCCATGGTGCGGGTCGAGTCACTGCTTCAGATCCCGGTCCTTTCTTGAAGAGGCATTCGACCATTCACAGATCAGATCGACCATGGCCTCAAGTTTTTCCCAGTGGCGACATTGTGCGGAGGCACTAAGTCAGGGACAGGGTGTGCCTCAGTATTTGCATCTGCATTGAAAAGAAAATCATTGAATAACAGGTTTCTAATGTTCAACAGCATCAAAAATTCATTCAAAATAGTAATCACTGTAGACTGGGGTAAGTGCTGTAAGCAAAAGAAAACAATTTTAATTTTCAATGTTAGCACAGTAAATATAAAATAATACATATAAAATATCATCAAGTTAATGGAGATTAAATAATAAAAATATTAAAAATAAAAATAAAATAATAATTAAAATAAAATAAATATTAAAATAATAATAATACATATTATTTAAAAACATATTTAACCAGTGACGAATAGACTGGTGAGCATTAACTGCTCGCTTCTGCTATTTGATCATGGCATGTGGCAATACACACCCAGCACATGAAGACAAATACTGATAAAAGCAATTACATGGTATTGAGGAAAGTGAAAATTCAGAAATTTCCTAATAATGTCTTTGGGCTGGCTCACGCTTTGTTAACATTCTGCGCTGGCTAACCAGAAAGAAGATTTTAAATGATTACTGAAGATTTTCATAACAACAAATAAAGAAAGCTTTGTCCTTGGTACACAGAGACCACCATGTTCCTAAGCTTCGGTCCTTTCAATTAGAGAGAATTTCAATTTGTATTTTAAATTTACAAATGTATACCATCAACAAATTACTATGTAACTGAAATTATACTTGGCACAAATTAGAGAATTAAACTTTTCAATAAACCAAGCTTTCAGACTGAAAGCATATTTACCAAAGAATAAATTTATTAAAAATTTTTATCTTATAAGAACAGTGTGAATATAATCTCTATTAAATGATCTAAGGAAGCCTTTAAAATCTATCTTTATGTATTAAATCTTTTCAAATATTTTCTTGAAGATGTATTGACAAAGTTTTGAAAGTTCATGAAGAACAAATTCAGAAAATTCTTTGCACAACATCCCATATTAATGTGAATACCAACTACAAAAATATTTCTGTCTGAAATACTATAAATTATGAACATTTAAGTGACTGTGAATACACCTTTTTGATATTTTTGAAATGTATAAATTATTGATTCAAATACAAAATTGGCCAATATCATAATAAAAGAAAGATTATAAAATTCTACATTGAAGCAACCATGAAAAGAATTCTTGACCCACAAAAAAAAATGTAAACTTATAAAGAAAACAGTATGTGCAAAATATCAAACTGTGGATCAGTCCTACTATCATGCATTGTGTATTATACACATGGTATGTTGACCAATTTTTTTTCTCAAATCTTTATAGATCTGTCTGCATAGACTAAATTTATTAAAGGGCCCCAAGATTTACTTGCTCTTCCTTGTTGGCAGTCTTTTCAATACAAAGAACACAACAGCTGCCTGCATCAATATTCCAGAAATGCCGAAGCTGTTCACTGCTGACCCCGACTGTTATATTATGAGCAATAGTTTTAGTTTTAAAATGAGTTATGTTCTGAACTCCTCATTTTAATTTGGAGGCAGTATTTATTTTTACAAATAAAATATTATGTAAGCTACTCATGTGGTGTTCAACGCAGTGACTCAAATTCACTGTGAGCTGTTGCTGATTTTCTTCATTTTAGTGCTGGCGACCTTGGAAATTCAAAATTTCATTCAGTAACATTCTAAAATAACATTTCTTTTCAAGACTGTCACTTTGCTCAAGCTGATACGGTTAGTATCAAGGTAAGAAACGACTGGCGAAAGAGCAAATCGGGCTGTAACAGTGCATCAGTCAAAAGAAAAAGAACTTTGTTATAGTAGGAACTATGACCCAGTAATGAATGATATTTTGCAGTTAGATAGATGATATTGAAAGCTGTGTTTTTAATACATTTTCTGTTAAAGCATTGTACCTATGATCCCATTATTTGATTTTGAGAGAAAAAAGACTTTATCACAGGCTTTATTCATTTACAAATTAATACTTTAAAAATATAATAACATTAAAAATTCATGGAATAGAGAACAAGTTTTACTACGTATCAAAAACTAGAACTAAGAATAAGGAAATATTGACTTAAATGAGCTATGGAGTATTTGAGATTTTTTGTCATAGTTTACTCAATGTACCAGTGAAAGGAACTAAAGAAAGTCAGACTCAATAATGCTCGTTTAGTACATTTGTTAGTAGTTTTCTTTTAATGTCATGAAGAAGATGGCAGCATCTGAAGTTTCGGCAATATTTTAAAATAATGAACATTACAGAAGCCAACCAAATATTTTTATTTCTTTACTCATATGATGTTGTTGTTTGATCTTTGTGGGGCCCAGATTATTTTAGTAGCAACTAGTTTCTTTTCACCATTCATTTTAAATTTTATTTTAACCTTTTAAAAATTTACTTTGCATTAAAATGTATATCTTAAAAACATTATCATTGTATGATTAAATCAGTTTTATTCTTACTAAGATCTTGCATGCAGCAACACTTCTTGAGCCATGAGCAAAATTTGATTAGGCCTGGAGCCCTTACATCTCTGAACGACACTGCGAAATTTAATGTAAAAATTCAATAAAGGAACATTTCTTTAAATACCCATCTTACCTATTTCTAAGTTTTATTTAAAAAAACCTCTTTATTTTAACAAAAGAAAATTTTAAGCCCTGAAAAACACTGCACAGAAATCAGACTATTATGTAAAGTATTTCTGCTTATAAATGACCAGAATTTGAACATGGTGTATTTTTTTCGCCTTCCAGCCATTTTAAATTAGTATATTACAGCGGCTATGACAGCTTTCTTTAAAATGCTGAGTCTCTGTCTTGATCACAAGTGATTACTGAAAAGAAATGAGAGCAAAACAGAATGGAGATGGAATGTTATAACTAATTTATCAATAACATAGTTTTAATGAATGAGTACATCATTTTTAAAGGAGGTATTTTAAAAAATATTGGCTCTGAGCCTAAAAATATTATAAAGAACTACGAAAACGAGAAGGAAGTATTTGATAGCAAAAGCCCTTCCCTGCAGGCAATTCCCCATCCACCACCTCTGAATCCTTCTTTCTTTTCATGCTTTCAAGTTTCATCCCCCTCCCTCCACCTCACTGCACCCATTTTCCAGTCTAAAGTCAACGTGAGCTGAGACAAGAAACTTGCTTTGTGTGATTCATATTTCACAGTTAACAGGAATGACCAAGGACTGGGGTAGAAGAGACACATATTGGGATTCTGGTGTTTTTTCATCTCAAATAAGACCCCTGCCCTTATTTTGGATTGACTTCTGTGCATCAGATAGCTGATGAGAAAGGATCTTGATGGTGCATCTATGTGGTTCAGTTTTGTCATGTACAATTTGACAATAGAGCTTTTTTTGTTTTCATGCAAAAGTTTCTTTTATCATCACATAGGTTTGAGAAGCCACAGCAAACAGAAGGTCTGTTTCTAGCAGATATTATCTGTCCATGCTTTGTCTTGTGTACTTACTGGCGGAGTTTGATTCTCCGTGATTTGCTGCATACATCATCCTTCCATGTTGTTAAGGCTCAGACAGAAAATGTGTGTTTAAAGGAATTTGAAATTCATATCATTCCTTCTTCTCTGTGAATTTTTAATCATTCAGTAAAAAGATCGGTGAAGGTTTTCGTTAAATACGCTTTCTGTGTGTAAACATTCCTTTTGGATTTGTGCATTCCTATTTCATACTTACCATTGTTTATTTTGATTTTTTTAATATATTGTGGATATGCGTAAGTTTGTTATAGTAAGTTTTTTTTTTTAAATATATTTAGTTTTTAAGAATAGTGGATTAATGTTGCAATATTCCTTACTAATATAGTTTTTCAAATTCTTAAAATCCCTATTTTCTCTGAATTTTTTAAAAATTCTGTAAAATAAATCATCAAATACACTGTGGTAGGGTAATATTTCAATTGGAGACTCAAGTTCATGTTTGGCTTTAAAAATTGAGGTGAAAAAAGGTTGCAAACTCCAAGTCTTCTAATCTTTGTGATTATATGGTGTAATTTCTGCACACCGTAGAAGCTTCTAAAAGAAACATTCCTTTTCTGTCTCTCTTACTAACATTATAAGTCTTGAAGATTATTAGTTTACACAAAGATAAGTCCTAAAAGAATGAGATATTTGTAAAATGTATACATTTACAATTGAGTGTTTCATTGCCATTCTGCGGTTTGTGTATCCGACTGAAATGCAACCCATACCATAACAGTTTCACAGATTTTTGTTCTACTTTTTTTTTTTTTAAGTCCAGAAGCAGTTATTTTGCAAGAAATTTTGTTGTACTGACTAATATTTGTGAACAAAATTTGTGCAAAACATATTCAAAGATGAGCAGCACAAAAATATTTCATTTGATAAAATATCTATTTTAATTTGAGACTAAATGCTCCTAAAATTGATTCTGCATTCAGCAATGAAAAAAAGGATCACATCCAAAGCTTAGGGTCTCTTAACCGTGTATCTGGCCTAAAACATACTCAAACCCAGACAGAAAATAAGAAAATTCAATGAGAGCTAATGCTACAATTTCTATAATAAAGCTAACCAAATCAAGATATGCTAAATGTGAAAAGTTCATGCTTTTTAATTATTGGAAGAAATTCTTACTTTAGATGACAATTTTTGAAATTTTTATATTGTAGGAACATCACTTGGACAACATGACATCATTTTCTTTGATGAGAGACTCTCTTTATTTTGTATAAACTGCAACCCAGAAAGAAAACTATGTTTTCTCATGGCTATCATACTAAATGACGTGGGAATTAAACAGAGCTGACCACTTCTTAACTTTTTTAAAAAATTTCAGTCATATTTATAGTAAAATAAAAACAGATGCTTCACAAGAAGAACTTTCTTCAATGAGACTTCTTTTAATTCTCTCATCTTCACATAGGAACCACCTGTAACAATGCTACACATATGACCAATAATGGACCTGTGCATTCACTACCTGTATGTTCCACAACACCATATTACACATAAGAATAAGAATCTGCTTCATTTTTGTCCAACGGTTTCAAAGCTGCACATGGTGGTGAGGCAAGTCAGCCAGACCTCTAGAAAATAAAGATGAGAAGGTATCTTTTTCCCTCTCCTTCCAGTCCAATATAGACGGGGTATGTGGACAAACAAACGGTAGTTGTGAAAGTCTATAATAATTTTTCTTAAATATGGCTGTCACGTTTGGGCATGTAACAGTTCGGCAGCTTTTGTTCAGTACAAAACTTTTGACTACATGTTTCATACGACTGTCACACTAAATGATCATTCTGGAATTAAAGCAGAGGCTGACCACTTAACTTTTTACAAATTCCATTCATATTTATAGTAAAATAAAACAGATGCTTCACAAGAAAGAACTTCTTTCACTGAGATCTTCTTTAATTCTCTCATCTTCACATTGGAAAGCACCTGTAACGATGCTTCACATATGACCAATGATGACAGCTACTGAGTTCACTACCCTCATGCTGCACAACACCATATACAAAACATAAGTGAATAAGAGCAGAATCTCGCTTCATTTATGTCTGACAGTTTCATGCACGTATGGTGACAAGTCAAATAATCTCTGGAAAAGAAAGACGAGGAAGTATCTTTTTCGCTTCCCTCTCATGCCCAGCTATATACGAGGGTATGTGGAAGCCTTGAATGGTAGTTGGAAGTCTATAAAATTTTCTCAAATAAAGATGTGGTTCCCTTGCGTGTCACAATTTGGGCACTTGTCATCAGTCGGCGGCAGCTTTTGTTCAGTGCAAAAACTTTTCCATTAAAGCCAGAAACAAGAGATGTGAATAAATGTTTTCATTATTACATTGAACTTTACAGATCGCACTCCATGACCACTTCTGTGAAATTTTCCTGGTTTGTAGAGGTATGGTTACATTTCGTACATATTTTAGTGTTTAAATATGAATTTCCCATAAAATGTTTCTTTCAAGAAATTTTTTCCAAATAGTATGATTTTCATCACAAAGATTTGCTCTCACAACAGCTTTCACTTGTAGCAATGAAATGGTGTGAAGAGGTGACCCCACCAGCATCTTGTTGATATACTATAACTTCTCCACTGGTCGCTTTGATAGGCATATAAGAAATCAGTTGGACAAAGAGTACTTGAAGTTCCATGACAACATCTTTTGAAATAACTTGAATAGCTCATAATACACACAATTGTTATGCCTGGAGGCAATTATGCTTATCCAGAAGAGAGAGTACTGTACCAAAACTGGATTATGCAGCAAAACTTGAATAATGCAGTTGATATAACAACAGTCGCTAACATTCTGAAAAACCTCTTATACCAAGTAGTAAATATGCTATCAACCGCCTTTTCTGCGTTTCTGCTGGAATTGGAAAAGGAATTTCATGCTCTTCCATCTTTCCATACAACACTAGGGAGGAATGCTCTGAATCATTGTTTTTATATTCTTATACTGATAAAGTTGATCTTCAAAAGATTTATGATGAACAGAATCTTGACATTCATAGCAAAAATATCACCGTGTTCAATACTTTACACAAGATAATGTTTGGCTTCCAATGCATGCCTTCTTATGTGACCGGATTCATAACATCCAGGGACAACTCAAGCATGCAAATATACTTTGCTGGCATAATTGCATATTTCACATACAGCTTCTTCGTTATAGACCCAATGGTACTACATAAGCGATAGTATAGCAGAATAATAATCGAACAAATTTTCAACATCTTCAAAAGTGTATACAGTTACGTTTTTCATTCAATTTTAAATTTGTAAAGGCATCTTCAGTAATGGTAATGGTTTCTTTGCTTTTTGAACTAACTAGGCATTTCACTAACTTTTTCATCAGGAATTTCTTTTATTTTAAAAAGTGTCTGCCATATTATTACAATCACCCTTGTTCAATTCTTCATCTAAATTTTTAAAGGAAATATTCTCTGTTTCAGTACCATTGCTTACTTCATCTCAAAATTATCATCTACCTCATCTATGTTCATTGAAGTAACGTTCGTTGAATTTCCTTTGAGGTCTAAAGTATTGTTCTCAGTAACAAGAAATTCATTATTCGATCCGATTTCCTTTTGTCTTCAATAGGATTTACCTGTTTTTCCATTTCAATGTGTTTATTTC